>LBNU01011327.1:2164-22460 GCA_014162995.1 Artemisia annua
ACACGTTTACTAGAAAGACTCATCTCAAATGCCACATATGTTATATATTTATGTGGCCAAAGGACAAACAATAGTTACTCTCAAAAAATATTCGTGTGACTATAAGGTATTTACGGTCACGGATAATGACTAATCCAACAAAACTTGTGCCTAATTTGTCACACATATTCGGGGTTTTGGTCACTCTTTTTCGATGGAAAAGGCCACGAACTCAACAACGTCACCATATGCCACCTACGGTAGCGGGACTTTTGGCGAGACACGACGAAAAAAACGTGTGTGACTATATGCCTATCGTCACGCATTTTGGGCGTGACTGATAGAACTTTTTATACCGGTGACGTTCTTCCTATCATTGATTTAGTTCCTTTTTACTTCTATCACTTGTATTGTCTTATTTAGTTTATTGAATTGCTTTATTAGTTTAATTAGAAATTAAACTCGTGCTAGTCTCTCAGGCTAAAACCCCCTTTACGTTATTTTAAGTTAATTAGATAGTTAGAATACCTTTAGGATTAGTATATTAGTAGTTCACTCTTGATGGACGACTCATACCTACCCCACTAGCTACATTGATCGGGCCCACTTGCCCGTTAGTGTTAGTAGTAATATGTTTAGTTCGGCAAAATATAAATAGTAAAAACTTGGTTTAAAAATGGAGACCTACGAAATACACAATCGATGTGAAAACAAAAGAAGAGGGAAAACTAGGAGTTTCCACAGTGATCAATTGCATGCAAACTAATGTCACTTAAGAAATAATCCCTTAGCAATCATCCCCTCAAGGAATATGGTCTAATCCTTGAGTTAATTTCATAATTTGAGTTAGGGTTCATAGAGTTCAATTGGGGGGGGGGGGTTACAGTTTCTTTTTAATGGATTATGATTAAAAGGATTGGGGGTAATGATTATATGCATGTTATAAGTGAAATTTTGGTATGTAGATGGGTATTGGGTAGTATAAACCCTTACTTCATTATGCATTAAAGAAACACCGAGTAATAATAGTAATTCTTGTTTAGGAATCAAGTAATCTTGGTGTTGGCATTCTCGGCAGTTTAGCCATCCTCTAAGGTAAGTAATATGGTTATAACTTTGTTTTTGTACATGTTTATCATATCGTTAAATTACTTGTGAATGTGTCAAGCGAATATGAATCAAGGTTTAGTAGTTAGAACCATATGAGTTGTGATGATAAGTGTTTTATATGAATAGAAAATGAGGATGGGATAACATGGACCTAAATGTTAAGACTAGACTAGTTAGTCCTAAATAGCTAAGGTAAGTTGTTAGCTTAGCTTTATAACTAGCTGTGGCATATGATGGTATTTCTTGATGTTTATTGATAATTTGATAAAGGGTTACTTATGGAAGCAATGAGTTTGTTTAGTCACATAGACTATTGATGCAAAGTAAAGATGCAAGTATGATTGAATTATATATTATAGCTTGTTATTGTTGATTACTTACTAAGTGTAAAGCTTACGTTTTAGTTGTTGCATATTTTGTAGGTTATGTGAGCATGGTAAGGTCTAGAGCTATTTCCTCAAGAAGTGAAGTGTTGATTGGAAGTACTTACAGTTATATATAGGAAAGTAGTACTACGCCAACCATGCTACATAAACAAGTTAAACCCCTGAGTCTTGTAAATGAAGACTTTTAAGTAGAGTGTCAATTATATTTTGTTTGTGCGGTCAAAAAAGTGTTTGGGACAAGGTTTATTTTCAACCATTTTTAGTCAAACGGGTTGAAATTTGTATACAACCATTTATGATGTCTATTTCTAGTTTTATATGAAACATATGTTGTCATGTTCAAGTTTAAAGTTTTGATTTGAAGTTAACGTGTGTTTTGAGTTGTTTTTTTAGCTGATAAGGAAAATGGAATTTGAGATCTATATGGCGAAGAGGCCATGATGGCTCTACATCGAAAAGGCATCTTGGTCTGTACGGCGTAGAGGCTACTTGAAAAAATATTTTGGGGAGTTTGAGCTTGGTATCGTAGCATTGGTTTAAGGGATTTAGGTTTCCACTATAGGGTTGCCTAAACTTAGACCACTATAGTTGTGTGTGCCGCAAGAGTAAGTTATGCGGAAATAGTATATTGCCTTAGTTGGATGTTTGATTAAGTGGTTATGATGAAGATGAAATAAGGAAAATTGCTTAGATAATTAAATTATTGCAATGTGTTATTTGAGGCATAAAATAAATGAATTGAATGCGATAAGGATGTTCTATCACTTATTGGATAGTGTTAGATATAAGATTGTTTAATTATGTAAGACTAAGTTTTTGGTAGCTTGTTAGATGTTTAAGTACAAAGGAAATTGAAAGTTAAGTATTATGTATATGAATGCATGAAATAAACTTGATGAACATAGTATGTTGTGTTAGAGAAAATGATTAGAGTATGACTGCTAGAATGCATAGTGTTAGATAAAACCATGTTGCAGGGAAAGCTTGATAGCAAGGTATGTTTAAGTGTGATGAGTAGAAACACGTGGTTAGAGTAAGTTGTGCTAGAATTTATGAATGAAGAATAATGCGCTAAATTTTTTGATAAAATGAATAGAGTCATGTTGACATTATAAGATGCAAGACAAGTATAACGTTTGATGACCTAGTGAGGGTTGAAAACTTTAATATAAATTCACTGATATATTAAGAATGTGTATAATGAGCATGAAAAGATAAAAGAATGAAGTTATGTAAGATATGAGAAATAGTTATATAGGTATGTATCCAATTGGTGGTTTAAAGCATACATGTGTTAGATGTGCTTAATTATAAAAGTAGATGAATAATAAAAGACTAAAAGAGTAAAGATGTTAAGTAATAATAGCTTGGATCCAATTCTCAGTTCATGAACCCTTCAGGAGATGTGTGAGAAAATCGTTCAGGTTAGTTTTGTAGGGTTCTAGTGGTCATCCGCACAGTTATGAAACATGCACGACAGAAATAAACACATGAACCTGTGCAGACCAAAACCCTAAGTATAGATCTACTAAATGGCGATAGAACCTAAAACTAACATGTATAAAGGGTGTTTATAAGACTTACTTGTTAATCATGCTGTACGTAAGCTTCTTTGACCTTATCTGATGCACGGAAAACCTTCTAAATCTTCTTGCTGCCGCATGATCAATTTTAGGGTTTCTTGGGGATTATCACTTCTAGGGTTGCATCAGGTATCTACCGGCACTGCACATGTAGAACTAGGGCTACGGATCTATCACAAGTTAGGGGAGTGCAAAATCTGGTAAATACCCGAAGTTGGCCAAGACTCGACTTAGGCTTATGGGACTTTTAGGGATATATGAAGACTTATGAGAAACCTTGAAAGCCCTTGGAATTTATAGGATGCCAAGGAAGGTTTTAGTATGACCAGGAAAGCCTAATCCTTGCATAAGAAGTAATCAGGTTTGACAATAAGTCAAACATGATCCCTCCTCTCTAAGGGTCAGTCGAAGACCCGAAAACAACAAGCCTTAGGGTTTATTGTTTTACCTTTTGTCATTAATTACCATCTAATATTTATCCCGGATAAATATCAGACTTTGGGTAATAACCGTTTAACCCGCAAATGAAAATAATGCCGTATTTTCATTTTCTAGTTATAATCATTTCATTTAGTAAACTTGTTTCTTATTTTCGCTTGCATTGTTCTGTTTAGTATTCACTGGTGTGACCCTTCAACATTTGTGTAAAGGAAAGTGTGAAAGTGGTAGTGATGCTTGCACAGACCCTTCAGACTCCCACTTGTGCAAATACAACAACATATGAATCTCTTTCACTGTACCAAGAGGTCCCGAGCAAGACACTATAGTACCCTACTCACAAAAACCAATTTAACACCTAGGATAGTGATATTCCTAACATTATCCATGCCCAGCTAAGTCCAACTCAAACTTAAGGTTGAGTTCCAGGGTATGTAATTTTGTCCCTTTGCAATTTATCGATATTTTTGAAAGTACCAGACGTGGATGTATATTATTGAAATACTTTCTTCATTTCTTGTTTTCTTGAATGATTTGACTCCTATAGTGTCTCTGACACATTGTCGTTCGGCCGAATTTTCACAAATCATTTTCGCACAAGGTGCCCAAAAAAATATCCTTCTCTCTAGTCTATTTTAACTTGCAGTTTCAAATTGCCATATCGGCCAATAAGTCATTTTTCGTTATTTCTGACTAAACTTGACCTTAGTACATAGCATTACGCTTTACATTGTAACTGGAAAGTTAGTCTAAACCCAGTGAGAAAAAGTTGAATGTGTTACATCCTCGGGTCATTGGGATAGTTTGTCACGATCAGAGAATGCCGGTAACATTGATCTATGTGGTGACTTCTCAATCATGGTTACGTCCAATAGTTTCCCTGTAAATATAAATAAAACTCAACGCTTCCCCAAAATGTGTGTTGTTTCATAATACATGTAATCATTATCTTGGTTTCCCTCCATGATAATTAGCTAAGGATACCCTTTAGAATGAACTGTCTTCCATTCATGAATTGAAAATATGCTAAGTAGAATCTACTCATAATGAATCGTATGATTTTCACGGGTCAACGACATTACCTCGATCCCTAGCGATTGATTTAGCTCGTACCAGAAAGTGTTTTGGAATTACCAATCACTATCTTTTAAACTTTCTGACGATTCTTTCCAGAAGAACCCCTGAGCTACACTTCTAATCTCCTTTGATTACTTTTGTCTCACTATTTATGAACCCTAAGAGAATTTTGGTCCCAATGATTTAGTTTACTGGATGAAAGACTTAGCTAAATCGCCACTCACTCAGCTTAGCTTTCAACTATGCACTTTGATGAGTATGTAAATACTCATCATTTTTGTCGTATCTGAACTGCCAAAACATCCAAAAACACTCAAATATGTATCAAAATACACAAAATATCCCAGGATTGTGTTTTACATGTTTCAGATGCAAAATGATTGAAAACAAATGAAAAACGAACAAAGTTTGCATAATTGGCAGTTTTAGTCCCTCAACTTTCAAAACTTGTCAAAATTAGTCCCTGAGCATTTGTTTTGGAAGAAAAGTTAACCAAAGTCCTTTGAAAATCACAAGTTGTCATAAATAGTCCTTTGGTGAAAAATTTCAAAAGTTTACAAAATTAGTCCCTGAACTTTGCAAATTTGTCAAAAATAGTCCCTGGGATTTAAAACTTTGGAAATTATCAATCATGGTCCTTGTGTTATTGAACTTTGGCAAAAATAGTCCTTGGGTAAAAAGTTTCAAAAATATACAAGTTTGGTCCCTCAACTTTCAGAATTGGCAAAATCGGTCCCTGTTTGTAAATTTTGGAGAATAATCATTCATGGTCCTTGTACTATTCATACTTGGCAGAAAAGACCCTTGGAACAACTTTGAAAGATTTGCAAGTTCAGCCCCTCAAGATTCAGCTTGTTACATAATTGGTCCTTGTGATTATTTAACATACAAACCAAACAGACCTATTTATTACTTAAACCCAAAACAAATCCAAACCCAAAACAACTACCAGCCCACCCATTCAACCTTATAATTCCCTTAGCCCTTTTCTTTTTGGCCCAATCACCCCCAAGCCCAACAACCCGTTTTAATAAAACCCCCAGGGTCAAACACGGTCAAACCTCACCCCATTCCCCCTTTCTTCTCCAAGTTGCCCTGCAAAACCATCACCTCACCTCTCCCACCATCTCCACCACCCAAACCACTTACCACCACTCTCACCTAACAAGACAAACCTCATTAAATGCCACCCCCTGTTGCTATAAAATACAGACAATTTGCAATTATCATTTTGGCGCCAAAATGACGTGGATGGCTAGGATTGAGTTTGAAGGATCCAAGGGTTGTGGGAAATGCTCAGAGGAACAAGGGAAACCCTAATTTGCACTATATAAATAAAGAGATGGATCAGAGAAGATTATCTANCACTCTCACCTAACAAGACAAACCTCATTAAATGCCACCCCCTGTTGCTATAAAATACAGACAATTTGCAATTATCATTTTGGCGCCAAAATGACGTGGATGGCTAGGATTGAGTTTGAAGGATCCAAGGGTTGTGGGAAATGCTCAGAGGAACAAGGGAAACCCTAATTTGCACTATATAAATAAAGAGATGGATCAGAGAAGATTATCTAGTGTAATTGTAGTTTATGTATGTCGAATTAGTGTTTTATCAAATTCTAGTGTAACTTTAGGCTTTCAAGTACTTTTTCTAGCAATCTCAGTGTAATCTAAACCTATTTTCAGTTTCAACTTCAGTTTATCATTACGAATTCAGTTTATGCAAGTTTTATCTTAATATTCTCATGTTTACTTAAAGTTGATATTAGTTGATAATAAGGACTCAAATAGATCATATAAGCTCCTAGATAGCTTCTAAAAGCTATTAGATACCTTAAAAGTCAGTGTAGTATCATAATTCAAAAATACAAAAAAATCACAAAAATTAGATCAAAAATGAAAAATTCAGTGAAGATGGTGATCATAGCTGGAGCAGGGTAAATATTGGATGGCCTTGGGTTTAGAAGCTTAGTGCTAAGCTGTTAGGATAGTTCTTGGTCCATGTTCACAGTTCTTAGCCTTTGATCACTTGTAAGCTCATATCTTCATTTTATGCTTAATACTGTAGATCAGCTTAATCTCTGCTTATGTTTGTGTTTTTGTAGTTCTTAGGTGTATTTAAGTGAGATTGTTGTTTAAAATTACATGCTTGTTCACTGAATACCCATTGTTGCTCATTTGTGCACTTAACTGCCAAGAATTGCATTTTGGTGATTTGTGGGTAAAAGTTGTTAATATTGGTCTCTCTGTGCTTAACTCAGTTCATTATATCATATTGTGAAATTGCAAAGTGGAATCATGGTTTGAATCACCTTAATGTTTTAAAACTCTTTTTAAAACTGTTTTTAAGGAGTGTTTGGTTCAAGGGTGATCTCTATGTTCAAGAGTGTTTCTGTTGATGTTTATTGTTGAGTCATGTTTCAATAGGTCACAATAGTTCATCAAAACCATAAAAACCAGTTGTGTTTTGGTAGAAAGTCAAAACTCACCCCAAACCCCTTGATTTTTTTCACTGTTAAGGTATCAAGTACATTAATCATAGATTTTATCTCATTAGATGTTTAGATTGTACGAATCAGTTTCATTTTAGCATATAACAACATAATCAATCAATAGATTAGGCTCAAAGTTCACAAAAGTCAAAACAAGAATAAAAATCAAAAAGTCAAAATTCACAGTTAGAAAATTTTTGAATAAACTTGCTAATTTTTTCTAGGATTTAATATTAGGTTTCTAGATTTATGCTCTTAGGATAATAATCTTTTGCTGCTCATTTTCATTAGGATATTTTTAGTTAATTTCATTAAGTTAGTTAAACTGCTTAATTGTTGCTTATCTTTTAGTACTTTTTGGCAAATTTCCCCTGTGCTAGACTTTTCACCAATATTCATAAGCTCACATAGAGCTCATTAGTGGGCCCCACCTTTTGAGCCTTGGTTTTTTGGAAAGCTCATTAGCCAAACTTTTAGGTTCAAGGCTTATTTGGTGCTTTCTAGCTTATTTGATTGGGCTGCAAGCAGCTTGAACCTTGTCCCATACTCATTTTGTACTTTTTAGCTTAATTAATAAGCTGGGATTGCTTGTGAAATAGTTTGCAAGTCCGTTTTGCTCTGTGGTATTTTGGATTCCTTATTTGCTTATTTTAGCTTATTAGTGTAATTTTTTTGCTTGATCTAGTTCATTTCCAATGTACTTTAGTTGTTTGCATCTTATTTTCCTTCTGTGTTCATCTGTGTAGCTTATTGTGAGCTTAATCCCTCATTTCCAAGCTTAATCATCATCTGCCAACAACTTAAGCCCACACATTGCTTATTTTTGAGTTCCAAATAAGTGGTCTTCACAAAAGCCTCATATTTTCAGTGTATAAATAGTTTCCAAAAACAAAAATCAAAAAATCATCATTTTAAAAATAGTGATAGCTTCTAGTTAAGCCATTTGGCTTATTGTTCAGCTTTTTTAAAAAGCAATTTTCATTTTTATAATTTTCATAAGTTCCTGTTCAATTGTAGTATTTTTAGTAATTTTTCCAGATTTTTCTCTTTTAATTTAGTATTTTTCATAATTAATATTAGATTTAATAATAATTAGGTAATATTAGTAATTAAATAGTTTTATTAAATTTTATTTAACAACAATGACTTTTTATAATTTTCATAGGTTTTATATATCATAAAATAATTTTAGGAAATTTTTCATAATTTTCACTGTTCATTTTCTATTTTTCATAATTAAATAGTTAAAAATAGTATTTAAGTAATAATTAAGTTAATAATTAGTTAAATAGTTAAATAATAATTTTTGTAAACTTTTTATAATTTTCTACGATTCCTGTAGTGATTAAATAGTTTTCTAAAATTTTTCATAATTTTCTAAGTCATTTTGTTATTTTTAGTAATTTAAATTAGTTAAATAGTTTTAATTAGTAATTAATTAATATAAAATTCAGAAAAAGACAAAAAAAAATTATAATTTTAGTTTTTAAATTATTTTTTAGTCATTTTAGAATTTTTAAAAGTGAATTTGCATTTTTCTTAGCTTTATTTGATATTTTGTTATATTTAGTTTAATTTAGATAATAATAATAAGTATAAAATATTTTTTAATTAATAACAAATAATAAAATAATCAAAAAAATATTTTTCTTTTTTATAAAATTTTCTTTTAATATTAAGTTTATAAAAAAGTCATTTTCACTCCCTGGAGTTTATTTTTGTGTGATTCCCACTTTTTCAGTACGTATTTGCATTTAAATACGTTTTAGGTTTATCTGGTTTTCAGTAATTATTAATATTGCTCATCTGTGTTATTTTCATTATTATCTGATTAGTGTAATAAATCCAAATCATTATCTGGTTACTTTCCTCAAATCACTCATTCCTATAACGTTCCAAAAATACAATTTCAACCTCGTTGGGACATAACGACCCGTGAATACACTTTGCTTTCAACGGATCATAAATTGATCACTTTCTCTCTCATAGCTTGACTTTGTTGACCAAGAACCCTTGGTTGACTTAGTTGACTGTTTGGAGTGAGTCAAATTTTGGCGCCGCTGCCGGGGAGGTTGTTGCGTGTTTTCTAAAACGTTAAAGTTTAGTGATTTTCAAAACCCTCATTGTACAAATCACATCACTTTGTAAATTTTTGTAAAAATCAAAATCAAATCAAAAAACAGTCATTAACACTTCTCCTGAAGTGTTAACAACACCAAAAAAATCATAAACAACAAAACAAATCGTGAAGTTAAATTACTTCGTTATATTTAAGATTACAGCCTATACAGGTGGAATACGGAGGTTTTGACAGTAAATTGCGAACCGAAAAGAGATCCATTCTNATAAACAACAAAACAAATCGTGAAGTTAAATTACTTCGTTATATTTAAGATTACAGCCTATACAGGTGGAATACGGAGGTTCTGACATTAAATTGCGAACCGAAAAGAGATCCATTCTTTCTCTTCCGCCACCCTGCGAGTAGTCTTAAAGGAACGATTTCGGTTAACGAATCGATTCCAAAAATAAATTCCAAAAGTTTTTTCACACACACCCACAAAAAGCCAAAAACATTTGTTTTTTTGTTAAATAAATACATAAAATATTACCACCGCAAATCAAGGCAGAATACCACCCAACTGGGGGTATGACCATTAATAAGTTCCCAAACATAAGATTAAAACTTGCCATTGTACTCTTGTGAATTCGTGTACCTTTTTTAAAGAAGCCATTCATATTGTGGTTATTGGTTTAAGTTCACTGTCGTTTTGCCTCGGTCTTGTTTTACTTGTGATTATTTTTAGTGCATGCGCACTCGTTCCGAGTCAAGGAGAAATCGTCGAAGAAGCATAGCTGAACTGCTTGCTATTGAAGAAGCACCCGTAACAATGCCCGACGATGACCCACCACCACCACCCCTTCCAATAATGGTGATGCAGCTCCTGATCTCCGAACGATGGAGGATTTGTGTCAACCCACCATGCAAGGGAGGGGAGGACCCATTGCACCACTCACTATTGGAGCCACGGACTTTGAACTCAAGCACCACATGATCCAGCAAGTCCAGAATCCGTGCCAGTTCCACGGTTTACCCGGTGACGATGCAAACAAGCATATCGATAAATTCATAACCGTCACCCAGAGTATGAAGTAGAATGGTATCACCGACGACGGCCTTCGCTTATACCTCTTTCCATATTCTCTCACTCATCATGATACTGTCTGGTTTGATCGTCTCCCGAAGAATTCGGTCCATACTTTTGATGAAATGGTTACCAAGTTCTTAGCAAAATACTTTCCACCGTCCATGGTAACAAAATTGAGAAATGATATTAGCAACTTCAGACAGCTTCCCAATGAGTCCTTATGTGAGGCATGGGAACGCTATAAGCTTGCGATTGATCGATGCCCAAATCATAACATGCTTCTTGTCACCATCATAGATACTTTCTACAATGGTTTGACTCTTCGTCATCGTGACACGATCAATGCTGCTGCTGGAGGGACTTTCATGAAAAGGACCCCCGAGGAGTGCTATAATCTCATTGAAAACATGACTGCCCACCACAATTTCTGGGATTCCTCAGCCGAGAGGAATGATTCATGTAAATCTGTCAATCCAGCCTCTTCTGAAATAGCTGCTCTCACAAAAAAGATGGATGATCTGTCCACTGCTGTGTTGAGAATGCATCAATCTTATCAAAACATCAATCATCAAGTCAGAGCTGTCAGTCATAGTTGTGAAACATGTGGTGGTCCACATCCATATANGAATGATTCATGTAAATCTGTCAATCCAGCCTCTTCTGAAATAGCTGCTCTCACAAAAAAGATGGATGATCTGTCCACTGCTGTGTTGAGAATGCATCAATCTTATCAAAACATCAATCATCAAGTCAGAGCTGTCAGTCATAGTTGTGAAACATGTGGTGGTCCACATCCATATACTGAGTGCCCAGCCACTGGTGGCTTCACTCATGAGAACTTATATGCTGCTCAAGGTTCCTACAATGCGGGGGGTAATTCTTACCAACCACAGGGGGACCGTAATCTCTTAAGCTATCGTTCCAACAATTATCATGGACCACCCGGTTTTAATCAGTCTCAAAACCAAAATGCTCAAAACCGGAACCAAAATTTTCATCAAAATCAGAACCAAAATCGAATGAATCAAGGTTTTAACAACCAAGGGAATTTCAATTCCGGTCAAAATCAGGGTTTTCAAAACCAAGGAAATTTTCAAAGAAATCAAGGTCATGGTAATCAAGGGAATTTTCATAATCAGGGTAATTTTCATCAGGCAAATAATTTTTAGGGTAATAACAACCAACATCAAGGAAATTTTCAAAACAACCGTGATCAAAATTTTCCTAACCAAAACCAAAATCAAAACGTTGTTTGTTGATACAAAAGTTGGGCGTTCCTTGTATGGGTTCCTGTTCTCGTACCAATTAGATCTTAATGCTTGAGACTTGCGCACTAAGAGAGCAAACAAACACCGTTAGGCTTATCATGGGATTGTCTCCCACGATTATCCTCCGGCGTGAGAGTAAGTAATCGATTTAGGGTTATGTGAAGAATTAGGGTTGTAAGTCATACCTCTGACGAGAGCTATGATGCCCTATATATATACACACGAAACCGATATGGTTTCGTGTTCCTCACTCTTCGGTGTATCCATCGATATCGGATATTCGATATATATCTCCTTATTAGGAGATATCCTATATATAATCCAAAAATAACTTTGGGTTTGGGCCTCGTGAGCCCAAACCGTTATCATAGTANTAAGTCATACCTCTGACGAGAGCTATGATGCCCTATATATATACACACGAAACCGATATGGTTTCGTGTTCCTCACTCTTCGGTGTATCCATCGATATCGGATATTCGATATATATCTCCTTATTAGGAGATATCCTATATATAATCCAAAAATAACTTTGGGTTTGGGCCTCGTGAGCCCAAACCGTTATCATAGTAGCCCACACGTAGTGGGCTTAAATGTTAGTAATGTCTAATGTTCGGGTTCGTGACCCGAGTATAGACTATACGTCATCATGTCCCCCTATTCTAGTATGCGCAGGGTATCACCCGCGGATGCTAGACTAATAACGGGAAAAAAAAACATTTCTTGTAGCGGGGAAGTTTCAATTTTTCCCGCGTAAAAGATATGCAATTAACCTAGTCCAAATAAGTCCAAGATAATACCTTGGAAATCGTGGGAATAGGGTGTAACGTGTCACGGTTCCTAGTCTTCCTGCCATACGATTAGGGCAAGTGGGGGACACGTGTCGATCATCCATGAGAGTAGTAACCCTATAAAGGGTTATCTTCATTTCACCGTGATTTACACAGTGAAAGAAAAAAGTTCCCTAATCCGCCATTTACGAATCATAATATCTTTCGATCAAAGATCATCATTTGCTAAGGTATTCAGCGGTGTGCGCTAGTAACCTTTCTCTGATCTAAACATGGTTAAGCAATTGTCCGAATTCCATTCTGATATAGAAGGGGATGAACTCCGTGATTTCACCTCGGATCACTATATTCCGTTCGCGTTGCACCCTGATATTCCGGGAGCAAATGCGTCAATAGCGGACTTCCCCGTAGGGAAAATAGGGGTATACACGCGCTTCTTCGAGTTTGCCAACCAACGCGTGCCCTTTTCAATATTTCTGTGCGATATCCTTAGTTTTTATCGCATTCATATTTCCCAGCTGCACTGTTTAGGCACAGCGAAAATAACCAATTTTGAGGTTAACTGTCGCTTGTTAGCGATTAATCCCACCGTAAATTTGTTCCGCGCGTTTTATCATACAACGTGGTCAAATGGGTGGGTTACTTTTTCTAAGCGCACTGGTCCGCTGCAGTGCTATACCAAGAAGATAGACGCGCTTAGAAACTGGAGAGAGAAATTATTTTGGATAGATAATGTAGTATTCCCATGGGAGTTTGATTTCTACACCCAGGGAACTTTGCTAAGAGATGAGCGCCCACTCCCCGGGACATATAACGCAGGGGATGCGGATACCATAAATACGAACCGCATCCCGATAAACTCCTATCCCGAAGAGTTCTTAGTGCACGTCGGCATTAGCCGTAACTACTTCGGGTTTCCGGACGAGGTGCCAACCTTTTTGGATGCGAACAACCGGGGTGGGTGCTCATTTGTCCTCCTCCTTTACTTCGTAGTGTAAGTTTTTCCTTGCTCTTGTAGATTTGCTGACCTTCTTTATTATTTGGCGTTTTGTTGCGCAGAGATGGATTTGTTTGGAGTTGTGAACCTTGCTGAGCCCAAGCAAGTGACTGTAGGTGTGCGCCCCCTGAGGGACGGTGAAACACCCATTCTAGATGCAACTGCGGGGCGTGTCATGGAAATGGCACTAGAAGGTGAGGTGTCAGGGGAGGGTCCCCACGTTGCCTTAGAGGCAACCCCAATCCGTGGTCATCCAGAGCCTAGGGCGCAGTCCCCTGACGCAGAGCAGTCGGTGACTAAGTCCTCAGACAGTGTGCGCATCACGAGGGTTGTAGATGCACCTGAGCAGGATAGCAGAGGTTCAAAGCGGAAAGAGCCTGCTGGTGGTTATGATGGCGCGAGTACATCCCGAAGGAAGCGCCGTGTTATCCGTGATGAAGAATCGTCCTCGGAGGCTGCTGTAGAGAAGGATGTGGCTGAGGCCTCTTCCCCCAAGTAAGTAACCAAACTTGTGTAGATGTCTTTCTTTCACTTATTCTTTTTTTTTATTTTTATTTTTATGTATATATCCCTAGCTGATCCTCTTGAACTGTTGTCTTTACTGTGCAGCGTTGAGGATGTTGATGATACCACTGCGCATGTGGAGAGGTCGCCCCCTTTGGTGAGCTCTATGCACGGGGACGAGCTTAAGGCTTCTGAGGAGGTGTCCACCGAGCAACTGATTGAGGAGTTGAGTGTTGCTGCTAAGCGTCAAGCTTCATTAGTTGCTCAGCTCAAGGATAGGCGCGCGAGTGAAGGTAGCCTTGGCGCGCAGAAGGACGGGGAGATTACCTTTTTGAAGCAACAGTTGGCTGAGGCCCATGCTGAAGTAGCGTCAACCAGTGCGCATGCTCGAAGGCTCGCCGAGGAGAACGCTTATGGCTGGGCTGGATAGAGAGCGCACTGATTTTGAGAAGTAAAAGACCAGTTGCCTTTGGGCGCTGAAGTACTTGGAGCAAGGCAAGAGTAGGCTCCTTGCCAATTTGGATGAGGTTCGTCAGTTTGTGCAGAGTTCGCTGGAGAAGCAGGAGAGCAAACTACGCAAGCTCAATATTGAGTATGACGAAGAGTTGTACCCTCACCTTTTATCAACCATTGCAGAGCGCATGTAATATTCTATTTCTCAATTCATTTTGAATCCAGTCTTCCATGTATGTAGTAGCTTAGCTGTTTTGAAGCTAATGGTGTTGCTTTTGCAGATGGTTGATTAGTCATGGTTTGCGACTGGCTGCCTTGAGCACTTTGGAGTCTCAAGAGGTTACTTGTGCTTTTGGGGATGTGGTGAACTGTGCGCTGGCGCGTGGTAAGTCTCAGGCTATAAAGGAGCTTTGTGAGAGGAAGCTGTTAGATGTGCCTGCTACACAAGTGCCCGGGTATAATGCCGATGCCTATGGCGAACTTGTTGCTGCCATGGGGAGGATGAAGCTCTTAGAACTTCCCCACATCGCGCAACTGGAGCGCGATCAGGATTACCCCATAGATGTAATCATGCAGGGGTTAACCTTGATGAGGCATACAGGCGAAAGTGCTGAGGAGCAGCTTGACTATTTTTTGAAGCCTGATGAGTCGCAGCTGTAGGTTCCCATTTATATGCGCCCTCGTGATATCCTGAACCCCTTCCGTATTGAGAAGGAAATTCCTTTAAAGGAGTCCTTAGAAGCTCATGATATGAGGTTGGCATAGAAGAAGGGTGTTAAGGGGAAAGCCATCCTTTGCGGTGTTGGTGCTGCGCATCTCCCCAGATCTGATGGGGTGCCCGTTAGTGTGCCAACGGTTGCATCCAGTGATGCGGAGCTGTGGAAGAGGCTTGGGGAGGCCAAAGATGCTGCGAACCGTGGTAGCAGCTCCCAGCTTAGGCGTACATCTAGTTTATAGATTTTGCCATGTATGAACAATTTTTGTATGTATAAACATGCAGTTTATGATAATAAGAAGTTCATTCTTACTTTTGCACTTAGCTTGTTTTGACTTTGCTAAGCAGTCACTTAGAAATATATTTGAACTTGTTGTTCTTTGTTCATATTTTTGGAATGCTGTTTGCATTCAACTCATATTTTTGCATCAAGATGTCAAAGTACCAAAAACGTACTCAAAAAGGAAAATCATAATTGTATATGAAGTTCATAAAACAAAGATCATAATCGTGTATGAGATTTGTAACTTAGAAAAAATCACAGTTGTCTATGAATTTTTGTTAGTGTATGCAGCGTACTGCAATTAAGGAATCAAGAATCTTGGCTCCTTAGTTGTTAAACGCGCATAGTGTGCATTATTTGCGCATCCATCGTGGGGTGCACAAGGAACTTACGCCGACATCTTGAGCGCAAGGTGTTTAACAAGGATGCGTGATCCAATGTTGATGGGTTTGTAACCCTCTTACTCAACGAGTTGTTTAGTAGGTTAACTCATCCTTTTACCAACGTGGGTATTAGTAAGTGCATGCACGCCATGTAGGCTAAAGGTAATGTAACCAACACATTGAAACATAAATAATATTTAGATAACAATGTAAAGAAAATGTGACGCGGAGTTAGCTAGAAACCGCGAATTTGAATTATTACTTGCAAGTTTTTATAAAAAGAGAAAGTACTTATCTAGATAAATAAAAAAGAAAATAAAAATTCATGGATTTTTATTGGGGCACATATTAAAGTGCATAGGTATCCATGTGTAGGGCCGTAGCCTTTCCTAAAGATAGCATCTCTTGAGATTGCGAATGTTCCACGTGCGTTGTAGCTCATGGCCATCCTTGTCGCGCAGCTTGTATGCGCCTTTTCCAAGTGCTTCAACGACCTCGTAAGGTCCTTCCCACTTTGGTCCTAGCTTTCCAGTGTCTTCTGCGTGGCTTGAGTCGTTTTCGCGGTATACGAAATCGCCTTGTCTGAATGAAGTGCTTCGTACTTTGGCATCATAGTATCCTTTCATTCTTGACTTGGCTTTTTCTTCTCGTATCGCTGCACGTTCACGCCTTTCTTCCAGAAGATCCAAGTCTATGCGCCGCTCATCATCGTTTGTGGTGATGTTAACTTCTGCTGTGCGGATAGTTGGCATTCCAATTTCAGCTGGTATTACAGCTTCTGTCCCATAGACGAGAGAGAAAGGAGTGTCTCCGTTGCTAACTTTGATGGTTGTTCGGTGCGCCCAGAGAACGTGTGACAGTTCTTCTACCCATCTTCCTTTGTGTCTGTCTAGACGCGCTTTGATTCCTTCACCCAGACTACGGTTCGCGCGTTCAACCAGACCATTAGTTTGTGGGTGAGTTACTGACGCAAAGTGTTGCGTGATGTTCAGTTGTTCGCACCAATCTTTAAACGGATTATTACGGAATTGTTTTCCGTTGTCTGAGATGATTTCTCCAGGTAATCCAAAGCGACATACTATGTTATCCCAAACGAATCGCTTAACTTGGTTGCCTGTAATTGTTGCTACTGCTTTCGCCTCAATCCACTTGGTGAAGTAATCTATTGCCACATTGAGGAATTTCAATCCTCCCGCGGCAACAGGGGAAGGTCCAGCGATGTCGATACCCCACTTGTAGAATGGCCATGGCGATGTGATGGGTGTTAGCTCATGCTGTGGTCGGCGCGGGATGGGTCTGTGAACTTGGCAGTCACTGCACTTCCGTACCAAATCCCGCGCATCACGGTGCATAGTGGGCCAGTAGTATCCTGACCTTAGGGCTCGCGCCACGACGGACCGTCATCCTGAATGCATACTGCATGATCCAGCGTGGATCTCTCGGAGTACGTAATCCGCTTGAAGAGGTCTAAAGCATCTAAGCCATGGTTGCAAGAATGAGCGCCTGTATAAGACGTCATCTCTAAGCTCGAATTGTTGCGCTGTGCGCCGTATTCGTCAAGCTTCCTTCTGTTCTTGGGGTAGTATGCCTTTGCTGATAAAGTCCACGATAGGGGTCATCCATGTAGGGCCTTCTTCTTTTATCACCGTGGATATTTCCATCTCAAAGATGGATTTGTCTTTTAGAATTTCCACCAATACCTATTTTGACAGATGAGCAAAACTTGTAGACACAATCTTGCTCAGCGCGTCTGCTTTCTTGTTCTCCCCTCTAGGGACTTGTTTGATTGTAAATCTATCAAATCCTTGGATTAGGGACTTTGTTTTTTCGAGGTATTGGATCATGTTTTCTTTTTTAGCCTCGTATTCACCTGACACCTGGTTGGCCACCAATCGGGAGTCTACGTTTGCTTCTAGGTTGCGT
Source organism: Artemisia annua (assembly GCA_014162995.1). Classification (NCBI taxonomy): domain Eukaryota; kingdom Viridiplantae; phylum Streptophyta; class Magnoliopsida; order Asterales; family Asteraceae; genus Artemisia; species Artemisia annua. Next base: position 19,699 of record LBNU01011327.1, read on the forward strand.
ACACCCATTCGTGCTGCAATGCGTAGTCCAGCGATTAGGGCTTCATATTCTGCCTCGTTGTTCGTGGCGGTGAATTCAAAGCGTAGGGCATATGTGAATTCCATTCCTTCTGGGTTGGTGAGTATAAGGCCCACGCCTGAACCATCCACACATGAGGATCCGTCCGTGAAAAGGATCCACAGTTCTTGTAATTCCGCCTTAGGGTGCTGAGTTGTATCATCGGTGTCTGGCTTTTCGATGATGAAGTCCGCAAGTATCTGACCCTTGACTGCAGTGCGTGGTCTATAGGAGATGTTATGCTCACCTAGCAATACGCTCCACTTCTGCAATCGCCCAGAGGCATCGGGCTTGGAGATGACTTGCTTGATGGGTTGATCTGTGATCACCACTATGGGGTGTGCTTGGAAGTGTCTGCGCAGTCTTTTGGCTGCAAATACTAGTGCCAGTACCAACTTTTCCATTGGGCTATAGTTGATCTCCGTTTTCTTAAGCGCTTTGCTTACGAAGTATACAGTTGTTTGTACTGAGCTCCTATCCGTCAATAGCACTGCGCTTACTGCCCCATGAGTTGCGGATAAGTACATTATCAACTCCTCCCCTGGTCGGGGTGCGACTAATTTGGGGAGCGCTGCTATGGTTTGCTTAAGCTGTTGAAAAGCTTCTTCCGCTTCTGTGGTCCAACGTAAATCTCCCTTTTTTGTACACTTCCTGAGTGTTTTAAAGAGTGGGAGTGATTTGTCCGCTGACTAAGATAAGAACCTGTTTTAGCCTGCCAATTTCCCATTCAGGGATTGAACTTCCTTTAGCGTACGTGGTGAAGGAAGTTGGATGACTGCTTCTGTCTTTTCTGGGCACGGTTTAATGCCATCTGGTTCTATCAAGTATCCTAAGAATATGCCTTCTGTAGCGCCAAAAGTGCACTTCTTAGGGTTTAACTTCATATTGATTCTCCGNCTATCAAGTATCCTAAGAACATGCCTTCTGTAGCGCCAAAAGTGCACTTCTTAGGGTTTAACTCCATATTGATTCTCCGTAGTGTTCTGAATGTTTCTTCAATGTCACGCACTACTTCATCTTCGGTATGGCTCTTTATGACGAGGTCATCAACATACACTTCTAAGTTGCGGTCCACTTGCTTTTCAAATGCATTATCTACCAAGCGCTGGTAGGTGGCACCTGCATTCTTCAGTCCAAAAGGCATCTTCGTGTAACAATAGACACCTTGGCTCGTATGGAAAGCTGTCTTTTCCTCGTCTTCCTTAGCCATTTGGATTTGGTGGTACCCTTTATATGTGTCCAAGAAGCATTTAAAGGGGTACCTACATAAGGACTCAACTTTCCAAGCTATCTCTGGTAGTGGGTAGCAGTCCTGTGGACATGTTTTGTTAAGATCAGTGAAGTCTACGCACATCCGCCAACTGCGATCGCTCTTTTTAACCATGACTGGATTAGACAGCCAGTCATGGTAGTAGACTTCTCGCATGATACCTGCGTCCACTAGCTTATGTACTTCCTCCAAAATGGCTTTCGCGCGCTCTGGTGCTTGGCCGCGCTTCTTCTATCTTATTGGTGGATATCCTTGTGGGATGTGCAACTTGTGTTCTGAGATTGACCGAGGTACACCAGTCATGTGCTTTGGCTCCCATGCGAAGACATCCAGATTCTTTTGCAAGAGTGCGCACACGGATGTTTTACCTTTGTCTGACAGCGAACCCCCGATTGATACATGTTGTTCAGGGTAATCGGGGTGAATTGCTACTTTTATATTCGGTATCTTGGCTGCGCCATGTTCTAGAGCGTGTGTCGTTTCACATGTAACCGTGTTACATTCTTCAGGTGGCACAACGTTATTGTAAAGGGTGATGATGCCACCTTCTACTGGGAATTTGAGCATCCCATGTGCCGTGGATGGCACTGCGCGCAAGGCTGATATTCCCAATCTTCCGATAATGCCATTGTATGGCGAGGGAGATCTAATCACCATAAAGTTCATCCACGCTGTTGTGGAGTGCTCTTTATTACCGACCATAACTAGCAGCCGTAGTTATCCTATTGGCCATATCTTTTCTCCTGTAAAGCCCGTTAATGATGTCGCAGCGGGGACTAGCTGGCTTTGTATCTCGGGTCGTAATCGCTTGAAACAATGTTCGTACATTATCTCTGCGGATGCTCCTCCATCAACGTACATACGGTGGATGTTGTGACCCCCCGCATTTATTTCGATGGTGAGTGGCTCCGCCACTGCGTTGTCCGCAGTCAAAGTGGGAAAAGAGATTTCGTAACCGGAAGAAAACCTTTGGCTGACTTTTTGCTTGACTTTGCATTGCCATGATTGTATCATGTATATTGTGTCAGCTTTATCTTTAGGTGCTTCCTTTTTATCTGCAGTCTTCTGTCTGTCTTTCCCATCTTTGATGTTCTTTACTAAGTGGTCCATCCTGCCCTCTTTCACTAATTTGTCTATTAGTTGGTGCAATTGGACGCACTCATTCGTGGTGTGGCCCTTCTGTCCGTGATATTCACAATATCCATTCCCTGTGCGCTTTCCAGAATCCGCAGTTGAATAAACACGCGTGACCCCAGAGGAGACATCAAGATCTAAACCTCTAGGCAAAACCGCTGGAACAACCAGGCGACTGGTCCACCAGATCGGACCACCACCGACTTCTTCCCACTAGCGTCAGCAAGCTTACGCGCGGAGACTCACTCAGACCGACCACAGAGGTTTCAACGCTAGAACTTCAGCGCACTCTCTTCAACAC
>LBNU01011328.1:20725-32589 GCA_014162995.1 Artemisia annua
CGGAACCTCGACAATTGGTACATCTTCCAATCGTTTCTCGTTTTGACCTCTTTTCGTTATGGTTGCTAGAAAAGCTAGCATCCTTTCTTTATGTACTTTTCGGTATACATGATATGATACTCAACCGAGTTCCACTTCGCTCACCACGAATAATCAAGGTTTCACCATTAAGAGGGAGATGAATAACCTTTTCATCCGCAGATAATTCTAGCGCATGTTTGGACAGGCAATCCATACCAATTATTACGTCAAAACTACCGAGTTCTACAGGCATAAGGCGATTTCGAATGGGTGGTTAGGGGAGTTAAGGGTAACCCATGAATGATAGTGTTGGTGCTTACTAACAGTCTTTTGAGATTTATTATGTTACATATATATCTGAAATTTACTTTATGCAGGATGATGATGTTGCTTGGTGGGTTGACTCTGGAGCTACAATTCATGTGTGTAAAGATAGAAGCTGGTTCAAGACTTATGAGTCAATGAATGATGGTTCTATTCTTCATATGGGAAACGAGTCAACTGCCCTAGTGCATGGAAAAGGATGTGTGGATTTGAAGTTTAGTTCTGGAAAGATTGTTTCTTTATTTAATGTTTTACATGTTCCTGATGTTAGAAAGAATTTGGTTTCTAGTAGTGTTTTGAATAATTGTGGTTATAAACAAGTAATTGAATCTGATAAGTATGTTTTGTCTAAACATTGTGTGTTTATTGGTTTTGGCTATTTGTGTAATCAAATGTTCAGGCTTAATATTGTGCATGATAATGTTAATTCTGCTTTTATGTCAACCACTAAACTTAATGATTCTAATTTATGGCATGCTAGACTTGGCCATGTACACTTTAAAAGAATGCAAGATATGTCTAAGGATGGGTTAATTCCAGCAATTGACATGGACACTAAAAGGTGTAAAACTTGTATGATGAATAAAATAACTAAGAAACCTTTTCAAAGTGTAAAACGTGAAACTAAAGTGTTGGAACTGATTCATAGTGATCTGTGTGATTTGCATGCTACTCCCTCTTTGGGGAATAAGAAATACTTTGTGACTTTTATTGATGATGCTTATAGGTTTTGTTATGTTTATTTGTTACATACTAAGGATGAAGCATTAGATAAATTTAATGTATTTAAAACTGAAGTTGAATTGCAACAAGGGTCTCTAATCAAAAGATTTAGGACTGATAGGGGAGGTGAGTACATGGATACTTTGTATTTTCAGTCTGTTGGTATAATCCCTGAAACGACTGCTCCCTATACTCCTCAGCAAAATGGTATTTCTGAAAGGAAAAACAGGGTGCTGAAGGAGATGGTTAATTCCATGTTGTCCTATTCAGGGCTGAGTCAAGGGTTCTGGGGTGAAACTGTGTTAACAGCTTGCTATTTACTAAATAAAGTTCCCAACAAAAGGAACAAGGTTACCCCTTATGAACTCTGGACTAAAAGAAAACCCAACCTGAACTTTCTCAGGGTTTGGGGTTGTAGGGCTGTTGTAAGACTCCCTGATCCAAAGCAGAAAACTTTGGGTGAAAGAGGCATTGAATGCATCTTTGTTGGATATGCTGAGCATTCCAAGGCATATAGGTTTTATGTTATTGAACCTAAGGAATCTGTTTCAATTAACTCTATAATTGAATCAAGGGATGCACTCTTTGATGAGAATAGATTTTCATCTATCCCTAGACCAAGTCAAAGGATTCCAAATGGAACCAATGACAATGGTGCTTCAGAAGAACCTGATGTGGTTTCTGCTGAGGTTCCTGCTGAGGTTGTGGAACAACAACCTGAACCTGAGCTCAGAAGGAGCAATAGGGTGAGGACTCCAAAGTCATTTGGACCTGAGTTTCAATTATACTTAATTGAAGGTACAAGGAGTGAGGTCTCTGACCAATACTCATATTGCTTCATTATTGAGGATGATCCCAAAACATTTGAAGAAGCAATGAAGTCCCAGGATGTTGCTTTCTGGAAAGAAGCAGTTAATGATGAGATGGATTCCATCATGGGCAATAACACTTATGTGTTGACTGATCTACCACCTGGTTGCACACCTCTAGGTTGCAAATGGATTTTCAAAAAGAAAATGAAGGTAGATGGAACTGTTGAAAAGTTCAAGGCAAGACTAGTTATTCAGGGCTTTAAACAAAAGTCAGGAATAGACTATTTTGATACTTATGCCCCTGTGGCTCGTATCAGTACCATAAGATTGCTAATTGCTTTGGCATCAATTCACAATCTGATTATTCATCAGATGGATGTGAAGACAGCTTTCTTGAATGGTGATTTAGATGAGGAAGTTTACATGAAACAACCTCAGGGCTTCATCATGCCTGGCAATGAAAACAAGGTGTGTAAACTGATTAAGTCTCTTTATGGACTAAAACAGGCACCTAAGCAATGGCATCAAAAATTTGATGAAGTGGTTTTGTCTAGTGGTTATTCACTTAACCAGGCTGACAAATGTGTATATAGCAAATTTGATGAATCTGGTAAAGGAGTCATCATTTGTCTATATGTTGATGACATGTTGATCTTTGGCACTGACCAAAATCAAGTTGATCTTACAAAAGAATTTTTGTCATCAAAGTTCTCCATGAAGGATATGGGGGAGGCAGATGTTATCCTTGGTATTAGGATTAAACATGAAAGTAACAAGATTTCTATCTCACAGTCTCATTACATTGAGAAGGTGTTAAAGAAATTTAATTACTTTGATTGTACTCCAGTGAGTACTCCTATGGATACAAGTGAGAAGCTAATGCCTAATACTGGCAAAGCTGTATCTCAACTTGAGTATTCTAGGGTAATTGGCTGCTTGATGTATGCCATGACTTGTACTAGGCCTGATATTGCTTTTGCAGTGGGTAAACTGAGCAGGTATACTAGTAATCCTAGTGCTCATCACTGGCAAGCAATTCAGAGGGTCTTTAAGTATTTGAAAAGAACTATGGATTATAGTCTTTCATATACTGGTTATCCTTCAGTGTTGGAAGGATACACTGATGCAAGTTGGATCAGTAACACTGAAGATAATTCATCTACCAGTGGCTGGGTATTCCTACTTGGTGGAGGTGCAATTTCTTGGGCATCCAAGAAACAAACTTGCATTACCAGTTCAACCATGGAATCTGAATTTGTGGCTTTAGCTGCTGCTGGTAAAGAAGCTGAATGGTTGAGAAACCTGCTTCTTGAGATTCCATTGTGGCCTAAACCTATAGCACCTATTTCTATCCGTTGTGATAGTGCTGCTACATTGGCAAAGGCTTATAGCCAGATGTACAATGGGAAGTCTAGACACTTAGGTGTCAGGCATAGCATGATTCGTGAGCTCATCATGAATGGGGTGGTATCTATAGAGTTTGTTAGATCTCAACAAAACTTAGCTGATCACTTGACGAAGGGTTTGGCTAGAGACTTGGTTTTAAAGTCTGCTACAGGGATGGGTTTAAGTCCTACTTAGTCACTGAATGCAAAGATACCCAACTCCCTTCTAAGGAAACTTGGAAGCTGAGTTCAATGTGGAAAGCTGAACATTTTGTGGACTGAAGCACATGTTTTATATTACATCCCAAGGTTGTGCTTGTTACCTGCTGGAAAGGAGGATGAAGTCTTCACTTCTTAATGGTTATTTTCTTTGACAAAGTGCTGAGCAGGAGCATGATTAAAAGATGAACCACCTATGTAAATGTTGAAGTTTTGCCGCTTCAGGAAGCTTTGGACTTTTAGCTTTTACAACATTTATGAATTGGATATGGACACATGGCTTGTAATAGTGTCAGGAGTATTTAAGTGTTTGAAAACTTGTGTGTATTTATCTTCAGGTATTCAAATGGGTTGAAGGGTTCAATTCTTAGAACACCCTGATTCTCGAATGTTTGAACGTATATGTACTAATGTGAAAATTAAATCCTCAGGATATTTTCATTTATGCACTTGTTTTGTTTTGTGTTTATTTTTCATGCAAAGGAAGTGAACTAAATTTGGGGAGGATTGTTGGTACACTTGAGGGATGAGTTCACACCTGGTAATGGTTTTGGAGGTACGGAGTGTACACCCATTTGGTCCATGAACACCCTGACTCAATTGTGGTTATGCTAGTGTGATTCTGCTGAATCTGCTGCTAGTGGGAATCTGCTGCTTGACTCTGCTCTGCTGCTAGACTCTACTGCTAGACTCTGCTGCTAGACTCTACTGCTGATCAAAGTACTGCTGATCAAAGTACTGCTTGATCAAAGTACTGCTCGATTATAACCACTGATTCCTACTATTATGGAAAGTATTATGATATAATTAATGGGCCGTTAATTATACATAATTTCATGGGCTAGGGTTTGAGTATTCTCTATTATAAATAGAGGTCATAACACATCTGCATGGTGACGATTAATAAAAAACCCTAAACACTTGAATATGATTCTGTTCTTGATTTGTGCCTAAAACAAGAACATCACTTGGTCTTATCCCATAGAGATATTCGTGTAACCCAGGCATAGGGTCGAATAGTTTCTATTGGAAAGTGATACCACGATTTCAAGTGAATATCCGGTACTCATTGATTATCTTAACCCTAATTTGGAACACAGTAACATCTATTAACCAACACGGTTAATGATAATTCTACTCTTTGGCATAGAAGACTAGCACACGCAAATATGCATTTATTACAATCATTGGCTTCTAAGGATTTAGTTAGAAATCTTCCTAAACTTAAGTTCGACCAACATTTTTGTGATGCTTCCAAAGTTGGAAAACAAGCTTACTCGAGTCATAAGCCTAAGAATATGATCTCAACATCTAGATGTCTAGAACTTCTTCACATGGATCTCTTCGGTCCTTCCGCCTTACGGAGTTATGGATGAAATCTCTACACATTAGTTATCGTAGATGATTACTGTAGGTACACTTGGACTAGATTTCTTAAAAACAAGACCGAAACCTTTGAACAATTTAAAATCTTTAGCAAGAAAATTCAAAATCAATTAGGATGCAACATAGTTTCCATTAGGACGGATCATGGTAGAGAATTTGACAATGAAGTTCAATTCGGAGCTTATTGTGATGCTAATGGTATTACTCACAATTTTTCGGCTCCACGAACTCCACAATCAAATGGGGTAGTTGAAATGAAAAATAGAACCCTACAAGAAATGAGTAGAACAATGCTCAACGAGCAATCAATTCCTCAAAAAATTTGGTGTAACGCCGTAGATACATCAACCTACATCCTTAATAGAATTCTTATTAGACCTATCATAGGAAAAACACCATATGAAATCTTGAAAGGAAGGAAACCTTCTCTAGATTACTTTAAAGTATTTGGTAGTAAATGCTATATTTTAAACACCAAGGATTACCTCACAAAGTTCGACCCAAAGTCCTACGAAGGTGTATTTCTAGGTTATTCTCAAACTAGTAAAGCCTATATTGTACTCAACAAGGAAACAATGGTCGTCAAAGAATCACTCAACATGACTTTCGATAAGAGTCCCCCTCTACCTAAAACATCACCTTTGGTAGATGATGAATTAGATGAAGAAAATGCCGTAGTTAAAAACATGAAAAACCTAGATATATCTCAAGAAAATGATACCATCGAAATAGGCGAAACCACCAACATTAAGGAATCCAAAAGTCATCCCTTGGAAAATGTTATAGGAAGCCTAAATCAAAGAACCCTTAGATCACAAGCTCAAAATAAAAGCAACCTCGTTTGTTTTGTCTCAATCATAGAACCCAAAAACGTCAATGAAGCATTGAAGGATGAAAGTTGGATCATCGCAATGCAAGAAGAATTAAACCAATTTAAGTCTAATGATGTTTCGATGTTAGTCCCAAGACCTAAGAATGTTACCGTTATAGGAACCAAGTGGGTATTTAGAAACAAACTAGATGAACATGGTATTGTATCTAGGAACAAAGCTAGGCTAGTAGCACAAGACTATAATCAACAAGAGGGAATTGATGCACCCGTAGCTAGACTTGAGTCATTTAGGATATTACTTGCATACGCTTGTGCATTAGAGTTTAAGTTGTTCCAAATGGATGTGAAAAGTGCATTCCTAAATGGTCTCATCAATGAGGAGGTATATGTAGCACAACCTCCAGGATTCATTGACTTCGAGTACCCCGAGCATGTTTATAGACTTAAGAAAGCTTTATATGGTCTCAAACAAGCCCCTAAGGCTTGGTATGATAGGTTGAAAGCTTTTCTTCTTAAGCATGAATACTCGATGAGAATGGTAGATAATACTCTTTTCACCAAGAAGAAAGATTCAAACATCATAATCGTCCAAATATATGTCGATGACATTATATTCGGGTCAACTTGTCAAGACATGTGTGATGAATTCTCAAAAATCATGCATGACGAGTTTGAAATGAGTATGATGGGCGAGCTTAACTTCTTCTTTGGACTCTAAATAAAACAATTAGATGATGGAATATTCTTTAATCAATCTAAGTATATTAAGGAAATGCTTAAGAAATTTGATTTAGAAGATGCTAAGCCAATGAAAACCCCAATGGCTATGGACACAAAGCTTACCAAAGATGAAGAGGGTGAATCCGTAGATAGTACTAAGTATAGAGGTATGATAGGAAGTTTATTGTACCTAACAGCAAGTAGGCCCGATATCATGTTTAGTGTCAGCCTTTGTGCTCGCTTTCAAGAAGATCCCAAAAATTCTTATTTAGAAGCGGTTAAGTGTATCTTCCGATACATTAAAGGCACTATGCACTTAGGATTATGGTATCCTAAGGGGACCGGCATAGAAACTGTAGTTTATGCCGACTCTGATCTTGCGGGAGATTATGTGGATCGAAAAAGCACTAGTGGCATTTGTACCTTCATGGGTTGTTGCTTAACTTCTTGGTTCTCCAAGAAACAAACGGCACTAGCTATCTCCACAACCGAAGCCGAATATGTAAGCGCCGGAAAAGCATGTCAACAAGCACTATGGATGAAACAAGCTCTCGTAGACTATGGCATTACACTTGACGATATTACAATCATGTGAGATAATAAAAGGAGCAATAGATTTAAGTAAAAACCCCGTGCAACACTCTCGTACCAAACACATTGAAATTCGCCACCATTTCCTTAGAATAACGTACAAAAGGGTAACATATCTATTGAAAAAGTTCCAACGGAGGAAAACATAGCCGATATTCTCACTAAACTCCTTAAGTGTGAACCATTCTTTTATCTTCGCTTAGGATTAGGAATGAGGGAACATATATCATCTTAGATAACATAATATATTTATCTCCTCTAATCTGAGTCTAGGATTCTTTTGCGCACAAAAATGGAAATTGGGGATGTAATAAATTTTTTTACTACCATTATTGCATGATAATAAGAAAACTTGATTTTGTGCATAAAAACCCCAATTCATATGTTCAAAATCTTCTCACGAATAGGAAAAATCAACTTTTCTTGCATTGTTAATACGATTCAAAAACGTTTTTCCATGCATGCACGATGCGCTCAAATCCTTTATCGGATCATGTAACAAATTTGCTATCCGACATGGAAAGATGAGCAAGATTGAAATTAGGAGACTTTGGATTATCTCTTAGGATTTTATTTCTTTTAGGGTCGAGATAATCGCATCACCACATATGTTTCATGTAGGCACACACTAGAAACATTTTCTGAAATCTAGCATACCTTCTGGTGGCGGTCCCTTATTGACCGACGGTCCCCCAAATGATAAAGGACCGTCCACTTATTTACAGGAACGTACCTTTCTTTGTGTGTCGTAACTTTTATGTTCTTGCATGTTTGACCAGCCTACCCTTAGGTCTTATACATATTCCTAATTTGCTTAAACATCATTTGAACTAATTTAACCAAGCATGCATGCTTTTCTATTCTTGCAAACTTCCTCATCTACTTAAACCCTTACTTCCTCCTTCCATTGTCATGGCATAACCTTCCTCCTTCTCAAATGTAATCCCACAAAATGTCACCTCCTCGAAAACCAACAATATCGGTCAAACCCATATGGAGGAAGAAACAAAGCCTTGGCAATTTCATGAACCACTCAAACAACTCGAACAATCACCATGCTACTTCCAATCCCACATCACAACATGAGACATCATCTTCATCATTTTTGTTCTTTGCCTCTCAACCACAAAATGGACCACCATCCACTCACAATGAGCATACAAATCCAACTTCTCAAGATCATGCATTGCCACCTTTGTTACCAACTCCATTGCCAAATGTCAACTCCCTTCACTCAATCAAGGCTCAAGAATTCTCCAAACTTATTGACTTGAGCCTCCTCAACATCATCCTATCCCAAAAACTTCATCCTCCAACAATGTCTCATCCCACTCTTGCCCAAGTGGATGCCCATGGGGGTTATTGTGCTTGNCAATGAGCATACAAATCCAACTTCTCAAGATCATGCATTGCCACCTTTGTTACCAACTCCATTGCCAAATGTCAACTCCCTTCACTCAATCAAGGCTCAAGAATTCTCCAAACTTATTGACTTGAGCCTCCTCAACATCATCCTATCCCAAAAACTTCATCCTCCAACAATGTCTCATCCCACTCTTGCCCAAGTGGATGCCCATGGGGGTTATTGTGCTTGTTGCATTTACAATCACAACCACTTTCAAAAGATGAAGAATGATCTTGACTACATCATTTCCATCCTCTTGTCATCTGGGTTTCTACAACCCTTACCCAAAAACTCATCACCACCACGCCCTCGCAAAAGCATGCATGCTCATTAATAAAACCGAACTCATCATGAGCTATCCTAGAAGATTAGACTAAGATTATGAATGTAGACTCATGTTGTAAAAGTCATATGAATGACTTTTTTCTTATCTCTTAATGAATGAACTAGTTTATGCATGCATTTCTTTCTTGTTCCAGTTTTTTTACTGCCGGCGGTCCCATATCTCCGTGGTGGTCCCCAAGTGATAACGGACCGTCCACCACTTTAAGGGACCGTCCGCAGCTTATATACTCCTGCATATTCTTGTTTTGTATGCAGGATTTCTATGCTTGCTTGCATGTTTCTTCTAACTTTTTGCAGCCAAATTCCATCGATCGATTCCCGGTGTCCTCATCAGGGGGGGGGGAGCACTAAGCTAGGGGGAGTTATCATGATGCCGTCATATACTTGGCGAAGCCTTTTTGATTCTATGATGAGATGAAAAGTGTTACGCTTTTAGGGGGTCATTTAAGCCCTAAATCGTGATTTTATAATCAAATATTGCCTCAAATCGTTTCTTTTCTCATTTTAGGTACTTGGAACATGATTTCTGGAATATGAAGCATTTTGGAGCTTTTTCGACGTTTTATGCTCAAGAATGAAGAAAACTAAAAGACCAAGGAAATTGAAGATTTTAAACCTGACGGCGTCAGGTTTTGGATGCTGACGCCGTCACTTGAAGAATGGAGCTGATGGAAATTAACACGTGACGCCCCAAAAAGAATTTAGAGAAATTACATGTGACGCCGTCACGTGTATTTTGGAGTAGGCCATCACATGTTAAATTAAAGAGAGATGGCCCAGAAGATTTATAACCAGAAGGGGTCACGTAGGCCATCTAGTGTTAACTTGTTACAACTCGCGCGCGGAGTAGCTGTTACTGTTTTGGCCATAAAATCTTCATACGAACTCGGATTTGGGTGATTCAAAAGGCCACGCATAGAGGACGAAAAGATCTACAATTTGGTGAAGAAAAATTAGTCTTGACGCTGTCCCCTTGTACGGGCTGACGCCGTCAAGTTGGGCCGGGCAGAAAACTGCCTATAAATACAACCTTATAACTTCATTATTTGTAAGCCCCAAACCATAAGTTCGATTCTAGGGTTAGGGTAGGTGTTTTTCCAGCAACTTAGAGGGTCTTAATCAGTCCATAAACATCTTGTATTGGTGTGTTGATTCTATCTTTATTATGTCTTCCATTATTATTGTTGCTTGTTCTTCATTGATTATGTTTTGCTAATTCACCTAGTGTTTACCTATGATTGTGTGAAACTTGTGGATAACTAATTAGATCTTATTGATTTCTTGTTGATTTTTCTGTCTATCTCCATCAATTAAGGCGTGACAACTTCAATAGATCTAGTTGGCTTGGTTTATAATTCTTGCTTCCTATTATTTCTTGTTTTGATTGAGTGATGTCGATGTTAGGCTTAAGAAAATTGGCTAACCTCCTATATGGTAACTTGCTTGAACGTCTTAAGAAACATGAATCGGATGTGTACTACAATTATATGGTTGTATTTAATGCATAAGTGAATTCTAGTGATCTCATGTTAGGAGCTTTTAGTCGGCTCGACATAGAAGTGAAGTAGGAGCTTATAGAGTTAGGGAAGATCGTAAACGGCCCTACGAATGGTATTAAGGAATGCAACCCGTCAATTAAAACAAGGTGTGACAACTCAATAGGTAGAATTGGATAGCAACTAATTCCGCCCACTCCCTTGTAGAACCCTAGTTTACTTTCCTGCACATTAGTTTAATTAGTAGTTTTTGGGTTAGTTGACTAGCAACTAATTCTGCCCACTCCTTCAAAACCGAGATTTTACTTGCTTTCCATAAAATATATAAATTCAAAAAGAATCATCCCTCACCCTTAGACCTAATTAGAGTAGTTTTCAATCCTAACGACACTATTCCCTGAGAGAACGATCAATCCCATGGTACATGCCACTACACTATACTACATCGGTCAGGTACACTGCATGGTGGGGATTGCAAGCTTCTCAAGATCCCTTGAGAGCTAAAACCTACTGCGTAGGTCGCAAAACCACGCATCAAGTTTTTGGCGCCACTGCCGGGGAATAGTTAATGCTTAGGTTGAAATTTATTTTTTTTAGGTCTACTCATTAGATTCCTATCGAGTGAGATTTTTATTTTCTTTTTATTAGCTTTCTCGTAGTCTTTCTTTTCTTTGTGTCTTTATTCGTAAAAACCTTTCCATTGACTCTTCCGTTCACCATTATGGAGTACGCGAATCCACCATACCACCGACCACGAAATCCATTCACAACCCTAGTGACATCTTGATGTTCAAACAATATCGAGATGAACCCATATATGATGCATGGACTTTTAAAAGTTTACTCCGGATAGTCCCTCATCATATATAGTTTCGATTTATCATCCCTAACCCAAATCTTTTACTATCATGTCGACCAATGTGACTAAAGGTGCATTGAGGATTTTGCCAATGGGGACCTTAGGGAATTAAATGCTGAAGAAGCATGGGATGCCATAGAAGATTGTGCCTAATATTATTATAGAATAGACAACCCAACGAACGTTAGTGCAAGTCAATTGACCACAAATTTCAAGGATCATGAAACAAGTTTGTTTGGGGATGAATACGCTAATGTTGAGATACCTAAGTGGATGTCACCTAACATCATAGTAAAAAACGAACACATAGGTAATCTAGATACAAAGGAGGATGAGGTGGATAATCCAAGCCCACAAAGTACCCCACAAGTCCTACCATCATTTGAGGCATCCAAACCGCCCGTGACTTACCCGGAAGAAGTAGAAGAGACTTTAGGAATCCCAATGGAGGTAGAACCCTTGGACCAAGTACCACTAGAGGAAATAGGTTTGAATACACGCAGTGGTAACCTTACTCTTAGTTATAGGGAATTTCCTAATGTTGATGAACCGGAACCTCAATCTTTACACAACCTTCCATCCTTAAATTTACATCTAGGAGACAAAAGAGGAACCGACCTGATGCGTGGTTTTGTGACCTTACAACAGGTTTTACCTCTCGAGGGATCTCAAGAGGCTTACAACCCCACCAGGCAGTGTACCTGACCGATGTAGTATAGGATAGTGGTAAGTACGGGGGATTGATC
>LBNU01011328.1:32794-76677 GCA_014162995.1 Artemisia annua
TTAGGATGAAGGAAGCCATTCACTCACCCCCTTCACCTCACGTGGCATATTTCCACCCTAAGGGTGTGTATCGCTACTTCCACCCGCACTTAATCTTAAGTGTAGGGAAAACCTCCCCTATTTCCGCTAAATAAGGGTGGAGTCAGGCTCGTGACTCGAACAAAAACAAGCGCTTCTTGGGAGGCAACCCATGTTTTTAAATTTTTGATGTTTTTATTTTATTTGTTTGTTTGTGTCATATATGCTTAATCATAATTGTTTAATTTTCATGTTTCGAATAATTTGTGAAAATGCTTTATTTTGTTTTTAACCTCGTCTTAATTGCATGTAAAGGTATTTTACAAAAAGATAAGTGTAGGGAAGTTTATATTTTGTTAAAAAGAACGAAATTTGAACATGAAAAATTCACAATTCATGATTAGCATATATTCTATCTTGTTTATGTGTCAATACTTGTGGATATGTTCTATGAGTTCCTATTTGTAATTCATTCCACAAGTACCCTATCCTTTAATTGTTCTGTTTTTATTTCTAAGTCTGGAATTACATCTAGTTGTGATCTTTCTTTGTTCGGTTTGATGCTTTGGGTGGTTGTTTTGTCTTTCATTACAGGTTATATTAGACAAGAAGATGATTATAATTCAGGAATGAAGCTTATCATGTTCATTTTCTTGGAAAAGGATTCAACCATGTTATCACATCGTCCATACCGAGGGATCAGGGGAGTATTAGTTTCCTTCATTCTCATTTATTTTTACTTTTACACCTTTTATTTGAACATTGGGGACAATGTTCGATTTAAGTGTAGGTAGGGTAAATTGGGAATCCTTAGAAACTATAACTTCGCTTGATTTTTGTTTTGTTTAATAGTGAATGTGTAATAAAGCCAAGAGAAATATTGGTTAGGGCAATTTTAGCACCAAATTTAAATTTTTTTTACAACATATAGGAGTTAAACTTTGGTCTTAATAAGCATCTCATGGATAGGGAATTGTATGACTAGCACAAAAACCATACCACTCAAAAATTTCCACCCCAAATATGTGAGGTTCGCCTTTAGACCCTTCGGAGAAAGCATTCATTGTTGGTGCTTATGAGTGTACCGGTAGTTTATAGATTCTAGATCTTGCGTTTGTGATGCATACCGAGACCGCTAGTGAGACTACATTCGTGTAGTTAGGATTGACTACGTGATAAGAGGCATTAGGATAACCCTTGTTTTACACCTGTATTATAATTACATTGGCCACATTGGTCAAGTAATTCTCCCACACCTTTGCGATGTACTCATTTTTAGTACATGATACCCCTAGTATACCCCTCAGAGCCTATCTTTTCATTTCTAACTTTAAGAATTTTACTTAAAGGAAGAATTTGTTTACAATCCACCCCCAAATGTACACCCAAATATCCTTAGCCTACCTTGTATGCACTCATCTTTAGTGCATTATTGTTACAACATTTGTTTAAACCCTTAGTTAATTGTCTAATTGATTACACGGTTGCTAAGTCGAGTCATATCTTGTACATATTGTTTTGGGACGATTGGGACTCATGGGTAAAGTACTAGTGTGATGGAGTAATGGGGAAGAATAATGCGTGGTTTTGCGACCTTACAACAGGTTTTACCTCTCAAGGGATCTTAAGAGGCTTGCAATCCCCACCAGGCAGTGTACCTGACCGATGTAGTATAGTGTAGTGGCAAGTACCGAGGGATTGATCGTTCTCTAGGGGAATAGTGTCGTTAGGATTGAAAAACTACTCTAATAGGTCTAAGGGTGAGGGAAGATTCTTTTTTGTATTTTATGTTTTTAGGAAAGCAAGTAAAATTATCTCGGGTTTGAAGGAGTGAGCGGAATTAGTTGCTATCAACTAACCCAAATAACTACAAATGCAAATAAAATAAATAAACGAAAATAAAATAATTGTGAAAATTAATATGGAGAGAAGTGTGTTTACTTAGATTTCATTACTTCCTAACTATCTTTTACCGGTTGATTAGTGTGTTATAATTGCGTGGATGACGGGTTGCATTCCTTAATACTAGTCGTGGGGGTGTGTACGAACTTCCCCAACTCTATAAGCTCCTACTTCACTCCTATGTCGAGCCGACTAAAAGCTCCTAACATGGGATCACAAGAATTCGCTCATGCATTAAATACAACCATATAATCGTAGTACACATCCGATCATGTTTCTTAAGACGTTCAAGCAAGTTACCGTATAGGAGGTTAGCCAGTTTTCTTAAGCCTAACATCGATAAACATTCATCAAATACAATTAATAACACACCATTCAACCAATAATTAATAGTTAGGTTTCATTAGATCTAAGCAAAAACGAAGAAAACCTAGCCTAGCATGTTAAACAAAAGACAAGAACAAGATAGAATCAAACAACACATAGACATATTGAATGATTAATTGATAACTTATCTTCAATGTAACATGGAAGATCTCAAGGTGAAAAACCTTGAAAAAGCTGCTAAAATTCGTATTAGGGTTCCTCTCTAAAAATTTCCATACAATGAATGAAAATTGCGAAAATATATATAGGAAAACAGATCTGACGGCGTCACTCTTTGGGTTGTGACGCCGTCACCTCGCCGTGCTAGGGTTTCCTGACGGCCTCTTGACGCCGTCCCCCTTTAAGTCCCAAAATTCCATTCTGGCTTATCAAGGACAATCTTCACATCCACCTCCGTTTGTCTAGCTTGACGGCGTCACCTCCTAAGCCTTGATGCCGTCATGGGTACTGTTCCAGCAGATTTAGAGACTTTGTCGTTTTCTTCATTTTTATGTCCAAAAACGTCCAAAATGCTTCCTTTTCCAGATTTCTTCTCCAAAGTACCTAAAATGACAAAAGGAACGATTTAGGGCAATATTTGATCAAATAATTACGATTTAGGGCTTAAATGACCCCCAAAAGCGGTACACTTTTCGCCTCATCAAATACCCTTACACTTGAGATTTGCTTGTCCGCAAGCAAATGCGCTTTTATTCTAATCAAAATACAAGTTAGGGGTCATTTAACACTAATATAAAAGTAATTACAACAGATAGTCGTTCCCCTTCAATCATAATAAGCACGGAGATTACATACTAGCACCTCACAAGTAGTATTTAGATACTCACATCTCTCAGGTTTCATAAAAGTATATCTCACAAATGAAAATGAATAATATCTCTCACTACCTGTCATAGCAAATAGATTACCATAGGCTTGGGAAAGGATCAAAAACCTTCTCTACTAGGCGTAAGCACCTAAGATAAACTATCTACTTGTAACGTGAGGTGTAGGGATATGATAAACACGGGTTTGTTGGATAAGGGATATGTTACTGGTGGCAAGTTAAAGATCTTGATTAATTACATGTACAATATGGCGTTGCTAAGCCAAGACTAGACTCGACTTAAGCTAATCAAAAACTAATAAAGCATAAAATAAACATAAAAGGAGACGGGATGGTAGTCCGTATGTTTTTTCTACTTTTCTTTTTCTCATTTTTTTTCTTTTTCTTGATTTTTCGATATCATTTTTTTTTCATACACTCTTGCCCTACCATCCAAAATAATACATCATAGGGGCCTCGGTTCTCCCCTTACACTTGAACTTTTACACACTTTACAAATACTATTCTAATGACTCGAATTAAGATAATCGAAACACTTGGAGTACTTTTTAAATATTTAGCACATATGGGGGTAATAATGTTGTTCTTCCCCATTACTCCATTACACTAGTACTTTACCCATGAATCCCAATCGTCCCAAAACAATATGTACAAGGATATGACTCGACTTAGCAACCATGTAATCAATTAGACAATTAACTAAGGGTTTAAACAAATGTTATCACAATAATGCACTAAAGGTGAGTGCATACAAGGTAGGCTAAGGCGATTTGGGTGTACATTTGAGTGGATTGTAAACAAATTCTTCCTTTAAGTAAAATGCTTAAAGTTAGAAACGAAAAGATAGGCTCAGAGGGGTGTACTAGGGGTATCGTGTACTAAAAATGAGTACAACGCTAAGGTGTGGGAGAATTACTTGACCAATGAAGTCAATGTAATTATAATACGGGTGTAAAACATGGGTTATCCTAATGCCTCTTATCATGTAGTAAATCTAACTACACGAATGTAGTCTCACTTGTGGATTTGGGATGGTCACTAACGCAAGTTCTAGAATCTATAAACTACCGGTACACACACAAGCACCAAAAATGAATGCCTTTCCTACCAATTCTAGGGGCGAACCTCACATATTTGGGGTGGAAAATTTTTTAGTGGTACGGTTTTTTGCTAGTCATATAACTCCTATCCATGAGATTCTCATTAAGACCAAAGTTTCACTCCTAAATGTTGTAAAAGATTTTAAATTTGGCACTAAAATTGTCCTAACAGGTATTTCTCTCAGTTTTATTACACACCTACCATGAAACAAACAAAAATCAAGCGTAATTGCATTCTCTAAGGAATCGTAATTTACCCTTACACTTAAGATGAACATTGTCCCCAATGTTCAAATAATAAGATGTAAAAGTTAATAAGGTAAAAGAATGAAATCAAATACTCCCCTGATTCGCTTGGTGGATAAAGTGGTAACATGGTTAGATCTTCTTCCAAGAGAATATAGAAGCTCCAAGATTAAAGCATTGCCAGAAGCTTGATTCCACATACATCTCCTTGTCCAAAATAACCTTTTAAACCTGAGAAAACAAACACGAAAACCTGCATAACATCAGCGGGATAAATCTGTATAAGGATATAATGCTTGTGGAATGAATATTTTGCAGATTCCTGGAGTTTATAAGTTAGAGATTTAGTAAAGCATTTTATGATTCCGGAAGAAAAACAAAACTTCCAAAAATTTCAGAAAATTGCACCTGACGCTGTCAGGTTGAAGCCTGACGCCGTCAGAAGTGATCTGACAGATTTTTCATGTAAAGTTTCCGGAAAGTTTTTGGAAAAACTCAATTCTTAATTCCTGGAAATCCTGCAAAACATCATTATGACTCGATACAAGCATTTGACTCAAACAAGTACTAATATGTATGCTAATTTAATATTGTTATGATTCATGTTCATTTGTTCTAATAAACCGATTTAGATTTCCCTTACACTTATCTTTTGCAAAATACCTTTATATGTAGTTAAGACGAAGCTAAAAACAAAATAAAGCATTTTCACAATTTCGTTTGAAGCATGA
Organism: Artemisia annua; assembly: GCA_014162995.1. Taxonomy (NCBI): domain Eukaryota; kingdom Viridiplantae; phylum Streptophyta; class Magnoliopsida; order Asterales; family Asteraceae; genus Artemisia; species Artemisia annua. Next base: position 38,005 of record LBNU01011328.1, read on the forward strand.
ATCAATAACAATAAAAATAAAACATGCATACGGAAGCAAATAAAATCAAACAAACAAATAAACAAAAAAAACAAACAAATAAAGCTTGGGTTACCTCTCAAGAAGCGCTTTTCTTTATTAACGAGTCTTGTAGCTAGACTCAAAGTCACCGTACATTACGTGACTCTATCATTGGTCACGGTGTCTAGGTCATCTTCTTGTGTAGTCTTATATTCCGGACCTAGTTGCAAGCACTCTTTGTAGAAACCAAATATTCTACTTATAACATAGTCTACTCCTCTACGTCTATCCTCATTATTCCTATAGTAGACCGCTTGCTTATGCTCTTTCTCAAGGTTTGATAAACACCGGTATTGTTCTATCTTATAGGGCATTTGGTAGGCTATCTCATCGGTCTCATCCTTGAATCTATCTATCCCTAGGGATGGGTCATAATCCATTTTAGAGGCCTCAACAAACGGTTTTCCAAATACTACTTGAGTTAAACAACCATCTATTACCGGACAAATATCCTCTATATTGAGGCAACATGATCAAGATCCCCTAATGTTTTGATAATGACAAATAAACCTTCGAAACACATAAAACGTCAAACAGTAGCCTAATTCCCCGAAACCACATGTCGAGTCTGTATGGTTTCGGGCAAATTTTCAAAGTCGGCTTTCCCCTTACCCGACAAATGTGGATCTTTCAATTCAGGTATGTATATGTTATGTGCTTAATTGAAAACACTCGAAACGAGTTTTGAGACTTGAGAGATCCTATTTCTAAAACACCCACTTACGGGAAAACCGCCAACTCATATTTTATAACACTTGCCTCTAGCCAAGGCTTTTCTAAACTTAGGGAGCTTATATATTTCATGTAACAACACGTGAAAGCATCCANGGGCAAATTTTCAAAGTCGGCTTTCCCCTTACCCGACAAATGTGGATCTTTCAATTCAGGTATGTATATGTTATGTGCTTAATTGAAAACACTCGAAACGAGTTTTGAGACTTGAGAGATCCTATTTCTAAAACACCCACTTACGGGAAAACCGCCAACTCATATTTTATAACACTTGCCTCTAGCCAAGGCTTTTCTAAACTTAGGGAGCTTATATATTTCATGTAACAACACGTGAAAGCATCCGTATGCTCATATCCCGTACTTACGTCTTCTCTAATCACGTAACGGGTTTACTCCCTTATTGGTCAAACTAAGTCAAAGGTCACTGATGCGCGTGGATTGCAACACGCACTACGTTTTACCTCTCGAGGGATCTCGAGAAGCTTGCAATCCCCACCAGGCAGTGTACCTGACCGATGTAGTATAGTGTAGTGGCAAGTGCCGGGGGATTGATCGTTCTCTCGCAGGGAATAGTGTTCGTTAGGCTAAAGGCTACTCTAATCTAGGTCTAAGGGTAGAGGAAGATTCTTTTTGTATTTTTATATTTTTATGAAAGCAGGTAAAATCTCTGGTTTTGGAGGAGAGGGCGGAATTAGTTGCTAGTCAACTAACCCAAGTTATCTACTTTTATACTACTTATATTTTTGTATTTTTTTTGGTTTTGAGAAAATCAGTGGTGGAGAGTAGTGTTTACTTAGATTTCATTACTCCCTAACTATCTTTTACCATGTAATTAGTATGTTGAGTTTGCGTGGATGACGGGTGTATTCCTAACAAGTCGTAGGGAGTGCGTTCAATTCCCTAACTCTATAAGTTCCTACCTCACTCTATGACGATACGTCAAGCATCCTATCATGAGCTCACCGATAGCAACCTATGCATGAAATACTACCTTAAAATCGATAACGCACATACGATTCACGTTTCTAAAGACGTTCAAGCTTGTTACCGTATAGGAGATTAGCCAGTTTTCTCTAGTCTAACGTAGATGAAACATTCACCCAAATACAATCACAACATACACATCACATGATAATCAATAGTTAGGTTTCATTAGATCTAAGCAAACACAAAGTAAATTAGCCTAGCATGTTGAAAGAAAGACAAGCACAAGCATATATCACACAACACATAGACATATTGTATGAATAAAGACTTATCTTGGATTAAACATGCAAGTTAGAGGGGTTAGGATACCCTCTAAGGTCTGTAATACACGTACTAGGGTTTAACCCTAAAGTTCTCCACTCCAAAATTCCTCTCAAATTTCGTCACTAATAAAGAAAAAACGTTCTATATATATAGAAAACGCGGGCTGACGGCGTCAGCCCAATAGGTGACGTCGTCAGCTCGGCGATTAGGGTTTCCTGACGGCCTTGGTTGACGTGGTCATAGTTGCTGGTTCCAGATCTGACGGCCTTAGTTGACGGCGTCACAATTTTGCACTACAAACTCTCTGGCCCGTCTCAAGTATTTTTTTCCACTTCTGGACTTCACTTGTTCCTGACGGCGTCACTTAGTAGAGTGTGACGGCGTCACCTTCTGTGATCCTTAGGGTCTTTTGAGATTTTGTTGTTTTCCGCACTTTTTCACTCCGAAAACGCCCGAAAATGCTTCTTTTGTGATTTTCCCTTCAAAAGTACCTAAAATGAGAAAAGAAACGACTTTGGGTGAAATCCAAACCAAAAACATACGACTTAGGACTCAAAATGACCCCTAAAAACGTAACATTTTTCGTCTCATCAGTCACTTTGCGTAAACGCATCCTTTCCTACTTGGGCTATGCTTTACATCAAGGCAAAGCACTTGACTCGTTTGAACCAAGGTGTTAGTTGAGAACGTCGAGTCGTGGAAAGTCACGAGATATGAAATTGTGGATTCTCGACGTATTGTTACTTAGATATATATAAGTAACTTATAATTTTCTCAACCTATAATATTAATTGTCAAAACATATTTCTTCTTAATGACAATTAGATTATTTACTAATCTTTTCTTAATCTTCTTCTTCAACCAAAACCACTCAACCCAAAACCATCTACTTCAAAACCACTTACATCAAACCCTAAACCACTATATCCCTTCCCCATACACTCTTACATATTCCCTTACACACATCACCTTTTGTCTCCCTCACACAAACTCCCACACATTATTCCTTTCACTTTACCAACTTCCCATACACACACTTATACATTTTCCAATACACACACATACACATTCAAAATACACACACTACTCACAATCCATACACATACTCACTTACACACTCTTACACACTCCATCTCAACCATCTATTCTCTTACAACATATCTCAACCCTCCATTCTTTTAAAAACATGTTTTTAATCTCACACCATCCATTTCAAACCAAATCAATCTCGACCATCCAACCACGCTTTCCCCCCAAGCAAAGGAATATACCTTTGGAATATCCTTACCCTAACCCAACCATGATTCACCTCATCCAACCATGGTTAGTTCCCATCACTTAACCCTAACCCAACCTTGGTTAACTCAAACCACATACACACCCAACCATGGTTAACTCTCTACACTTAACCCTTTCTCACTTAACCATGGTTAACCTCCTAAACCTTTAGACCTAACCATAGTTACATCTTAACCCTTCCCTTGTGGAATATTCCATGGCATATTCTCTTCTCACTTATGCCATGTGAGGTATTACATTTACACCCCTTCCAAATTACCCTATCTACACTTCTCACCCTTGGTAATTTGTTTTTCTCTTTATCTACTTCACAAAATGTTTTTCAAATTGGCTATTTGAGTTGGTAAACCTTAGATTGATTAATGTTAAGGTTTAGTGTGAAGTACAATTGGGGGTTTAGCAAGGTAAGGTATTTATAAGATCAAAACCCAAGATTTTGGGAAAATGTTACAGAAGCCTGGCGCGCTGCCCGCGCGTTGACGCGCGGGTGACGCGCCGGCCTCGGTAAATTTTCCCAAGTTTTGGGTTTTGCCTATAAATACCATGCCTTGCCTCTTGTATTCCTCACCCCTTGCCATTCTTCTTTCTCTCTAGATTCTTTCTCTCTAAACACTCTCTAATCTCTCTATCTCTAATCTTGTGTTCTTGATTATCATACTAACATCTTTGAAAGAACACATCTCCTTGCAAGGGAAGAATCACAAGAACTTAATCCACTCTTGTGATTGTGTCGAGGGTCTTCTTCTTATACCCTTTCTATTACAATCGAGTCTCTAGGTTAGGTTAGGACTTGGTTGAACAAACACTTATTCTATCATTCAATTGTTTGTAAGGGAAGTCTTGTGTCTTTGTGACCAAGCCTAGATCATTGGGGATCTAGTTGGGGTTTGAAACTTCCGGTGGGAAGTTTGGTAGTTGTCTTTATTACACGTAGGTAAAGTCGAATCGTGAGATTCTTTTGGGTGGTTTCCGAGGGCGGAATACCGTTGGGGAGTAACTCCTTCTTTGTGAGCATCGATATTGTTGAGTATCGGTGGAGTGAATTGTAACGGTTTGTAGTCTACCGAAAGGATTATACTAGTGAATAGTATCGGAGTCGCGGATTCGCAACTGGACGTACGGATGGTATAAACCCCCCATCCCGAACCAATATATATCGTTGTGTTCTTTACTCGCTTTATATACTTGTGATTGTGTTTGTGGTTGTTCCTACTTAGACCACTTGGTTGTCTTCGTGGCTTAAAGTTTTTAAACGTCCTAAAAGCCGAAGAAACCATATTCACTCCCTCTACGGTTCTACAATTGGTATCAGAGCGGTATACTCAAGTTTTTGAGCGTTAAAACCTTCCCGAGAAGTCGTTTTAAGTCAACAACTTCTTTTCCAAAAATCTAAAATCCTAACTATGATTTTTGGCAAAGTTGAGTATAGATCCATGGATCAAGAGAACTACGCGGAGGAGTGCTCTATGCAAAGACCACCTTTGCTAGAAACTGAAGGTTTTTGTTTTTGAAACCCGGTTTGAGACCTATGTTAGGTCCAAGGATCTTGATCTATGGGAGGTCATTCAAAATGGTGACTTTGTCTTCGAGATGCTCGACTCGGAAACCAAGTTGATGGTTGAGACACCATACTCGGAACTTAAAGAAGATGAGAAGAAAAAGCTTGTCAAAAATCAAGAGGCCAAGATGTTGATATACAACGCTCTACCTCGAAGAGAATTTGAAAGAGTGCACGTGTGCAAAACCGCCAAGGAGATTTGGCACTCACTTATCATCACTCATCAAGGCAACTCTCAAGTAAAAAATTGCAAGATTGATCTTCTCATACAACAATATGAGAAGTTCACGATCGCGGATGAAGAAACTGTTGATAATGGTTACACAAGGTTCAATGCTATTATCACTAGTCTCACGGCTCTAGATCCTAGCTTCTATAACAAAAACCATGTGAGGAAGTTTATTCGTGCACTTCCTTTAAAGTGGAGGCCCAAGGTGACGGCCATTGAAGAAGCCAAGAATTTGGCGGAACTTCCTCTTGACGATCTCATCGGGAATCTCAAGGTCTATGAATTGATTCTTGAAAATGACAAGGCTAGCACCAAAGACAAAAGGGAGAAGGTAAAGTCTTTGGCTCTTAAAGCTAAAGTCACTAGTAACCAACCTAGTGATGAAGGTGATAGTCAAGATGGTAGTGATGAAGATGACGAGGCGGATGATGAAGAATACAACCTTATGGCCAAGAACTTTCGGAGGTTCTTTAGAAAAGGTGGTAACTTCGGAAGAAACAATAGGTTTGCTAATCGGGGAAATGGTGGAAGGAATAATATTGGTGGAAGAAACAACTTTGTTGCAAGTCACGGTAATGACAACAAAGTTGGCGAAAGCTCAAGGCGGACTCAAGGATGCTACAATTGTGGTGAAAAGGGTCACTTAATCAATGAATGTCCTAAGCCAAAAGAAAACAAGGCATTCATTGGAGGAGCATGGAGTGATAGTGAAGATGATGAGCAACCACCAAAGGAAGACACTTGCCTCATGGCTCAAGAAAAACTTGAGGTACCTCTAAACTCTTCCTCTTTCAATAATTTAGATATTATCAACTTGCAAAAGGAGAATGAGGAACTAGCTAAAATTAATGATGATTTTAGAAACTCTTTTAAAAATGTCCTTAAAGAAAAATGTCTTTTTGAACAAGAATGCCTGAATACTAATAAAAGAATTTATGAACTTGAAAAAGAAGTAAAGACACTAAAGCATTGCAAGGAGGTAGTTGAACCATGTAAAAGATGTGAGGAACTCACAATTGAGGTTAACTCCTTGAATGACAAAGTATCCAAACTTCAAAAAGATTCTTTAAGTTTTTCTAAATATAAAAAGAGCACTAATGATTTAGAAGAGATAATAAGCCGTCAAAAAGTGTCTTAAGATAAGGGAGGTCTTGGATTTTCAAAACATGATCAAACAACTCACGCAAGTCTAACTAGACCAATGGTGTTTGTAAAATCAAGCCAAAAGGAAGATCCACAAACTTCCAGATCTTCGTCTACAAGTAAAGACAAACCAATTACTCCTCAAGCTCCTTTTGCAAACACTCGAGGGAACCAAGCTCCCATTGCAAGAAAAGAAAAACCAAGACAAAGTTTTAATCTCGCTTCTCGAAAAGGGCTTGGTTATACACAACCTCGAGTGAATAGTAAACCACTTTTACCTACACCCAATATGAGACCTTTTACTTCATTCAACCAAAGACCCTCATATCAAAATAATCAAAGACGAAATTCTTATTACAATCAACGGTCTTCTCAATACCAACGTAAGAATTACCAAAAGAGAGACAACTCCTATTCAAACCAAACCTTCTTTAGACCTCAAGGATACAATTACTTTAGACCAAGTTATCAAAATCAAAATGGCTTTCAAAACAATCCTTGTTACGCTTTCTCTTGCTTTGGTATTGAAAAATTATGTACATTTGCTTCAAGACCCAAGGATGTTTGACTTGGGTACTTAGAAAACTAACCAAAATGGACCCAAGAGACAATGGGTACCAAAAGCATGAGTTATATCTTTATTGTAGGTTTGTCTCAAAAGTGATCTACAACTGGACGAGTGGATAGTGGATAGTGGTTGCACTAAACACATGACCGGGAATAGAAGATTGTTCACTTCTTACATGGAGTTTAACGGCAATCAAGTCATTTTTGGAAGCAAACTTAACGGCAAGATTGTAGGCAAAGGTAATGTCCTTCATGACTCCATAGAGATCTCCAATGTTGAGCGTGTTAGGGGTCTTAGCTTTAATTTGATTAGTGTGAGTCAATTAAGTGATGATGATTGTGAGGTTAAATTTACTAAAGTAGATTCTACTATTAGTAAAAATGGTGTTGTGTTAGCTAAAGGTATTAGGAGAAATAACTTGTACACATGCAAGTTAGGAGATAATTCTAAGCAACACATATGTCTCACGTCCACGGTGGACAACTCAACGCTTTGGCAAAGGAGGTTAGGTCACGCCAATATGAGGTTAGTCCAAAACCTAGCTTCCAACGAGCTAGTATGGAATCTACCAAAGTTGAGCTTTGAAAGGCATTATTGTGATACATGTCTAGGGAGTCAAGGACAAGGAAATAATAGAAATAAAAATGTAGTGTCAACTAATAGGGTTCTAGAGTTGGTACACTTGGATTTGTATGGTCCGTCTCCAATCCAAAGTTACGGAGGAAACTTCTACACTTTGATGATTATAGATGACTATTCAAATTATAAATGGGTCTTATTCTTAGAAAATAAAGAAGGAGTCTTAAACAAATTTGACATCTTAAGAATGAAACTAGAAAACCTACTTGATTGTTCAATTGTTTCAATTAAAACTAATCATAGTAATGAATTTGATAAGATGCAATTTGGAACCTTTTGTGAACAACATGGAATATCTTATAACTTATCGGGCCCGTTCACTTCTCAATCGAATGAGATTGTTGAAAGAACACATCGTAAGTTAAGAAAGATGAGTTGAGCTATGCTTGATGAACAATCCATCCCACAAAAGTTTTGGTGTCATGCCCTAGATACCGCTTGTTATATCTTTAATAGAGTCTATATAAGAAAAGTGATTAATTAAACACCTTATGAAATACTTAGGAATAGAAAACCATCCCTAGAGTATTTTAGAGATTTTGGTTGCAAAGTATTCATACTTAACATCAAAGAATACCTTACCAAATTCGACCCAAAGTCGTATGAAGGTGTTTTCTTAGGATACTCTCAAACAAGTAAAGCATACATAGTGCTTAATAAGGAAACAATGAGGATTGAGGAATCCCTCAATGTCACCTTTGATGAGAGCATGCCCGAGCCCAAACTATCTTCTTCGGTAGAAGATGACGTGGTTAACGAACACATAGTTCAAAATCATGAAGGGTCGCCGACATTACAAGTTAATGTTTCGGATGACGGCAATCCTAAAGATGTGAGAGAAGCGAGGGGTCATCCCATTGAACAAGTCATTGGTGACTTAAATAAAATAACTCTTAGATCACAAACTAAACAAAATTAGGTTTTGGCATGACATTTTCCAATTATCCAAATTGTTTTGGGATAGGTCTAGATGTTCATGGTGGACATGCATCTTAAGAGAACAATCTTTTGAAGCTTAACAATGTGTCTAGAAGTCCTTTAAACGTTCATAGAGCATGTGTGTCTTTGTGCCTAGGACTTGTGTGAAGGCATGGAAGGAAACATTAATTGTCTCCGAGAGGAAAGGTATGTATCAACTCATCATTCAAACAATGATTGATAATATCCCCGATCCTACATGTCTATACTATGTATTTGAACAAGAAAACTTGACACAAATTATCTTGATTCATCTCGATAAATTTGATTATGTTAAGTTTCCAAGATTAGATAAAATATCGGAACACAATTCACACTTATGTTGAAAATCTTGTATCTAACTCTACTTGTTCACCTTATGTGATAAATACATGTTGCATGCAAGAATATTGAGTAATATTATCTCCTATTAATAATGTGCTTGAAGTTTCATGCATAGTTTTGGCACATGCATAAGAAATTATAGTAACTAACATGTGTTTCTTGTTCATCCAACCTCAACTTAAGCCTAACTAGAACACTCATTTCTCATTGAATATCTTTTCCCAACACCATGCGATCTAAGCATATTAGTACATGAATTTGATGTGTTGAACATCTTATCAAGCATATTAGTACCTTGATCATTGATAACATGACCAACTTTTAAGTGCTAGGAATCCTAACTACCAACTTAATTCACCTATAAAAGAAGTAATCATACTAGTTATCTTGACATCAAACTTATCAAAGATCAAATAACACTTAAACACACAAAAAATGGAAATGGAAGATGAATATGTTGGGTCATCATACCATTTGAATGACGGTAGAAGGATGATGTCAAGAGAAGAGGAAGAAAGCAATGATTGGGAAAACATTAGTAGTGCGGAAATCCCAATTGTCAAAGATTTCCTCAAACTTTGTTTTGTTGGGGATGATATTTGGAGGAAGATTGAAGGAAAACTTAGTAAACCCGTTGAGAATGATCACACTCGTAGATGTGCATGTTGCTCAACTAATGGGGTGATTGAGCGAAATGTTTTCGCTATGCGTAAGGAGATTAGAGAACTACACAAGTCTATCAACAATGACATGTTGGTAATGACCGCCGTTCTCAAAGACATCTCACGGGTCACTCTTCAAGAGAAGGATGAAGAGTGAAGCAATGGAACCTTGCTCTAAGTAGTGTCAATCTAGGACTCTTTACAAGCTTATCTGAATAAAATATGATAGGATTATATGATGTATGTCCTTCATTATGTGTGTTGAATAAAATGCTTGTGATGTTTTCTTTCATGATATGTTTTCTTTTGTTGATATTTGGCAACTACAATGATTGATTTCTTACACTTNATTTTTCATAAACCCTAGATTTTTTTTATTGTCGATTTATATTTTTTTTACATATAAATGTCGAATTTTTTTATTTGAAAAGAAAATTAGGGTTTATGAATTATTGTTATAAAACTTGTAGAAACCCTAGGTTGCATGTAATATTTATGTGTAAATATAAATGGATATTGGTGATATGCCGTTTTGGTTGCGTTCCTTAATTGACATGATTATATGTTATAATATGTGCAATGTGGGCATCCATGACAAACCATGCATGTGTTGTCATGGATTAATGGTGATTTGTAAAATTGTTACGTGTTATGATACGCTTTTTAGTAAATATTGGTGATTTCATGCTTAATTATGCGATTTAATTATTATTGATACGCTTTTTAGTAAATATTATGACTATAAAGATTACTAAAATTTAATTAATTATAAAATTAGGGAAGACCCTATTAAAATCATGTAACCTAATCAATTGTGTGTTTTAAATTGATTTAATTTGCATGTCCATTATTGTTGTTGTTGTTTGTCTATTTTATTTAAATTACTTTTGTTTTTATATGTTTTGTGACATGATAGTAAGCAAAGGGTAATTTCATAAATAAAATATTAAACGGACTTAATAATGGTAAAATCAAGTTTTGAGCTTTAAATCATGAATTTTAGTTGATTGATGCAACTGTAAATAGTGTGTGAAAGGCGGACCGAAGGTTGCCATACAACGTACTTGTAGAGAGGGGTTTTTAAAGCTCATGCACCTACCGGTTCTCTACAACTGCCTGTGTGCCGACTCTAGACTTACCTATATCACTATTTACGAAGCATCTTAAGGCAATGTTGTAATTTGCTCAACTCCTCAATTAAAATGTCATTGATTTTGCTTGTAAAGAAACTAATGAGTAAATTTTTTACATGAAACATATGCTACAAGATGAATTCATGAAATCTTTGTACATATATTTTGATTACACACATCAAATTTACTACCATTAAAATTTAAGTTATATGCCATCCAATGAAACGGAAACACCTAAAATTGGGTCTACGTCAGGGCGTAACCTGGCTAGATTGCAATGGAAGGGCAAATTACATGATTTCATCACTAGCAGATCAACTGGTGTGGTGGAATTATGTAAGTTTGTTGTTTCTTAAGTTGGTTAACTTAATTGAGTTGATAGTGGGACTGATCACTCAAGGCATAAGATGTTTACATTGCAACTGCGGTTGGCAAATATGTAAATCCCATCGATTCTAGAAATTGCAATTGAATATTGGCAATTGAGGTTCGGCTCGTACCTTATTGAATACCGTCATCACTAGCAGATCAACTGATGTGATGAACCTATGTCAATTTGGATCCTAGTTTTTCAGTGAAAATTAAATGGTTATATGATTATGAACCATGGGTATTTAATTTTCTTGAAAATTTAATTATCGAAAATACTAAAATTGAATTTTGTAATTCTTTTTAATGTATTAATGCAAAATTAAAGCCGTAAACGTGGTTTGGTCTTAAATTGGTAAATTGATCTAATTCAGCTTTCAAACATAATGTTTGATTGAGAAAAATTTACTGAAAAGACAAAAAGTCTGTTTTCCATGAGAGAAGAATAAGACTCAATCCTATCCCTTTTCATGATTGAGAAAGGTATGATAGGAACATTAGAATTGTCTACATTCTAATATATAACTCATAGCAATCTTTAATACTTAAGAGTATTGAACATCCTATTTTCCATAAGAAATTTCATTACCCTAATTTGGTGAATGAATTCTTCTATAACAAACATGGCATTTGGTTAAATGGAAAATATGAGTTATTAATATATAACTCATAGCAATCTTTCATACTTAAGAGTATTGCACATCCTATTTTCCATAAGAAATTTCATTACCCTAATTTGGTGTATNTCGAATGGGTAGCACGTAAGCGTGGCAATCAAGAAACCACTTCTGTATTGCATTTGGTGACAAACCAGATGATAGCAATCAATGTTTCAACGGGTGCCCAAATGCCCAATACTGCTTAAGTCGACCAGGTAATTTATTGTCGTATAAAGCTCAATGTGACATTTCAATACTTATAATATCCTAATAACTCTTTCAGAAAAATTAAAATTATTGTATTGATAATATACATTTTGTAATCATATTTAATACATTGGCTATTTATAAAGATTCAAAAGAAATGCCGCAAGCTGACCCGGTTTCACCCATATTATCCTTTTGCCAGTTTTTTAACAGACTAACACCTCTGCGCCAACCTATAAGCATTGGTGAACCAACTTCAGGTAATGTCTTACCATAAACTAAAAATATCATTTAATTTACAGTAGGCGGCTTTAGGCCCATTTGTACAAAATAAACAGACTGCCTTGTAAGAGACATAGGGGTCTTCCACATTATTTTTGAAGTATTTATATATTTTTGCCAATCAAAATAACAGATTATAAGTTAGTAGTGTCTAAGTGTAAAGAGATTACAATTGTCTGAGTATGTAGGGGACATGAGACTTGAACAGCCTATTTACGATAAATAACTTGATGTTGTCAATTGCATAATTTACGATAAATACATATTAAGAATGATTTCAAGTGTTCAATGAAAGTATAGAAAAATATATCTGATCACCGACTTTCTACGTTTTAACCTCCAAAACAGTAATGAATAGAGTCATTGACAGACAAAGACAAAACAAAACATTTGTGAAAGAGCAGATATAAACATATTAATAATCAAACAGATTTAACTTCCAGAGAGGTCGAGACAAACATAATTAGAAATCATTTTGCATCATATGGTGTCAAAGATGGTTCATTCAGAAGCATATATTGTAAGATTTCCTTATAATTCCTGTAAAAGGTACCGTGAATACTTTCTCAAACTTACATGTCTCAGGTTGTGTACATGTCTCAGGTTGCTGACTAACTGTCCACTTTCTCAAGCGCTCTATAAACTTCTTATCTCAGGTTGCTAACAAAGACACTAAAACATGCCTCTAATTCACACAGTAGCTATATGTATACCTTATAAAAGTGATTAAATATCACTAATCATATAAGCACTGCCAATGAAATTAGAGGTATTAAGACGTTTTGCTTACCCATTGGCATCATCCGACACATGGAATGGCTCATAAGGATTGTTTCAGTATCCTTCACTGTCACGTATTCAAAATGATCAGCATATACATAGTTGAAAAGCTGGTGTAAATTGAGAATCACAAAAAAAATATCAAAAAATACACATGCATGCAATTATAAATGTTACCAGTAGTGGTACAAATTAATGATGAAGCCGGCGTCGAAATGATTTGACTGCTTATCCCTGATGCCACTTGATTAAGATCGTCGTTCTTTTGTTGGCCGGAACAAAATACATGTAGTTGCATGGACATTATCAATGTTGCGCTGGAAAAAACTTTTTCTGAACGGTTTAATATTGCTTACTGGAAAACATCATGTCTACTTTCATTCATATACATCTGGACGTTATCACAACCACGTAGAATGAATAGTCACCTCACAAGCTTCCACATGTTCAGCTTCTAGAATTGGTAATCTAGACCGGCTGTTGCCTGCAACAAAATTAAAAGAATAGTAAGAAAGGTTCAATGGTTCAGAATTTGTAGTTGCATACATGCATTCGTAGTAAATAATAGCTAGTGTATAAGTTGCCATCAAGTTCTTATGCAGCCCGTGTAAGTTCTTATGCTCATTTGAATTGAAGCCCCAATATGCACACGAGCTGCATATTTCTTATGCTCTTTCGAGCTCTCATCTTACATGTCAGAAAACCAAGAATGTGATTATAAAAACGGGTTAAAATTCGTATTTTTAATGCATCACCTTTAGTTGACGCTGAATGAACTTATCAGTAGCTTCATAAAGCCGAGTATTATCCACACTATCCATGGAGAATNCTGTATAATGAATGGACAAATATTATAAACAACATACCTGGATGTTGGATTGGTATGAAGACGAACAACCTGCACATTAATTCAGAAAAGAAAAAAAGATCGTCAGTGTGATAATGAGAAGAATGAGTGATATTAGGGTTTTGGAGAAAATATACTCCGTATAATGAATGATATGGGCTTTATTTTTACATTTGTAATAGATCAAGTTATTAAAGCATGACATTATTGTTTTCAATTATCAATCACAAAAACTCATGTGCTCCACTGGTTGATATGCTTGTGTGTGGATGCCAAGACCTAGGTTCGAATCCTGCAAGTGTCATTTTTTAGGAACATAAATCCAAAATATTAATTAAAATACGAATTTTATATATATTAAAAAAATTTCGAATGCGTACAAATTAAATATGCTGACATGGCACACACTACTGATGACATGGCGCTCAAAAAGTGATGACTCGCCATTGACCATGATTAGGTGGCTTTAATTTGGTCAAACGCCTCCTGTTATATATAATATAGAGATATAGTTATTCTTGTATCTAGCTCAACATTTGGATATTGGAGTCATTTTGGACACTAATATATATTTATGATGTGCACTAACCCATGTTGCAAGTATCCAAATGGTAACCTAACCCATTTTGGACTTCCACATGTGAGGAATTCTTGTTTGTTGCATGTTGTGGTGTTTTCATGTAGCTAGGCCACCGCAAAGGTGAGGCTCTTGACCCATGGATCCCCGCCTTTAAACAAGGGGGAGCAACGATCTAGGGAGAGCTATGTTCAAGGGGGAGCACATTCGGGTGCGTATACAAGCCACTTACCCATTCAATTGGAAGTTCCACCTTTTTGATTTGACAAAAGGGGGAGAAAGAAAGCAAAATGAAGATCAAGCTCAAGAGCAAGCAAGGACTTCACTAAATTTACAAGGCAAGGTCAAGACGCAAAGCTTCACCAAAGGCGCGCTTGTCTTCGCTACGTTTGTAAGTTTTATTTGCTTTCGGATTTTATTTGTCATCATCAAAAAGGGGGAGATTGTTGAGGCAACATGATCAAGATCTCCTAATGTTTTGATAATGACAAATAAACCTTCGAACCACATAAAACGTCAAACGGTAGCCTAATTCCCCGAATCCATATAGCTGCTGCTGGCGCGCTGCCCGCGCGCTGACGCGCGGGCGACGCGCCAGGAGTCTATATGGTTTCGGGCGAATTTTCAAAGTCGGCTTTCCCCTTACCCGACAAATGTGGATCTTTCAATTCAGGTATGTATATGTTATGTGCTTAATTGAAAACACTCGAAACGAGTTTTGAGACTTGAGAGATCCTATTTCTAAAACACCCACTTACGGGAAAACCGCCAACTCATATTTTATAACACTTGCCTCTAGCCAAGGCTTTTCTAAACTTCGGGAGCTTATATATTTCACGTAACAACACGTGAAAGCATCCATATGCTCATATCCCGTACTTACATCTTCTCTAATCACGTATCGGGTTTACTCCCTTATTGGTCAAACTAAGTCAAAGGTCACTTTGCGTAAACGCATCCTTTCCTACTTGGGCTATGCTTTACATCAAGGCAAAGCACTTGACTCGTTTGTACCAAGGTGTTAGTTGAGAACGTCGAGTCGTGGAAAGTCACGAGATATGAAATTATGGATTCTCGACGTATTGTTACTTAGATATATATAAGTAACTTATAATTTTCTCAACCTATAATCTTAATTGTCAAAACATATTTCTTCTTAATGACAATTAGATTATTTACTAATCTTTTCTTAATTTACATTCTTAATCTTCTTCTTCAACAAATTACCACTTTTCCATCAAAACCACTTTCAACCAAAACCACTCAACCCAAAACCATCTACTTCAAAACCACTTACATCAAACCCTAAACCACTATATCCCTTCCCCATACACTCTTACATATTCCCTTACACACATCACCTTTTGTCCCCCTCACACAAACTCCCACACATTATTCCTTTCACTTTACCAACTTCCCATACACACACTTATACACTTTCCAATACACACACATACACATTCAAAATACACACACTACTCACAATCCATACACATACTCACTTACACACTCTTACACACTCCATCTCAACCATCTATTCTCTTACAACACATCTCAACCCTCCATTCTTTTAAACACATGTTTTTAATCTCACACCATCCATTTCAAACCAAATCAATCTCAACCATCCAACCACACTTTCCCCCCAAGCAAAGGAATATACCTTTGGAATATCCTTACCCTAACCCAACCATGATTCACCTCATCCAACCATGGTTAGTTCCCATCACTTAACCCTAACCCAACCTTGGTTAACTCAAACCACATACACACCCAACCATGGTTAACTCTCTACACTTAACCCTTTCTCACTTAACCATGGTTAACCTCCTAAACCTTTAGACCTAACCATAGTTACATCTTAACCCTTCCCTTGTGGAATATTCCATGGCATATTCTCTTCTCACTTATGCCATGTGAGGTATTACATTTACACCCCTTCCAAATTACCCTATCTACACTTCTCACCCTTGGTAATTTGTTTTTCTCTTTATCTACTTCACAAAATGTTTTTCAAATTGGCTATTTGAGTTGGTAAACCTTAGATTGATTAATGTTAAGGTTTAGTGTGAAGTACAATTGGGGGTTTAGCAAGGTAAGGTATTTATAAGATCAAAACCCAAGATTTTGGGAAAATGTTATAGAAGCCTGGCGCGCTGCCCGCGCGTTGAGGCGCGGGTGACGCGCCGGCCTCGGTAAATTTTCTCAAGTTTTGGGTTTTGCCTATAAATACCATGCCTTGCCTCTTGTATTCCTCACCCCTTGCCATTCTTCTTTCTCTCTAGATTCTTTCTCTCAGACACTTTCTAATCTCTCTCAAATCTCTCTATCTCTAATCTTGTGTTCTTGATTTTCATATAACTTCTTTGAAAGAACACATCTTCTTTGCAAGGGAAGAATCACAAGAACCTAATCCACTCTTGTGATTGTGTCGAGTGTCTTCTTCTACCCTTTCTATTACAATTGAGTCTCTAGGTTAGGTTAGGGCTTGATTGATAAACAAACAATCTTTTAATTCATTTGTTTGTACGGGAAGTCTTGTGTCTTTGTGACCAAGCCTAGATCATTGGGGATCTAGTTGGGGTTTGATACTTCCGGTGGGAAGTTTGGTAGTTGTCTTTGTGACACGTACGTGAAGTCGAATCGTGAGATTCTTTTGGGTTGTTTCCGAGGGCGGAATACCGTTGGGGAGTAACTCCTTCTTTGTGAGCATCGATATTGTTGAGTATCAGTGGAGTGAATTGTAACGGTTTGTAGTCCACCGAAAGGATTATACTAGTGAATAGTATCGGAGTCGCGGATTCGCAACTGGACGTACGGATGGTATAAACCCCCCATCCCGAACCAGTATATATCGTTGTGTTCTTTACTAGCTTTATATACTTGTGATTGTGTTTGTGGTTGTTCCTACTTAGACCACTTGGTTGTCTTCGTGGCTTAAAGTTTTTAAACGTCCTAAAAGCCGAAGAAAACGTATTCACCCCCCCTCTACGGTTCTACACTATGATAATAACAGTACTTGACTAAAAACAGAAAAAGAGTGCTAGAAAAAAGTGTCCAAGGAAGCACTCAAACGTGGGCAGGCATGGTCTGAACTGATTGATATATATTTTTTTGCTTGCTATTTACCGCTGGCGTAAATGGTAGTTTTTTTGTTGTGCAATGTAAGCCTTATTAACTTTTTAAAAGTTGTTACCGGTCATAATTTTAGCCAAAATAACTTTAGATTGATAAAAAAGAATGATACATGACATCTTTAACCACTTCAGCTAAAAGATTTATGCGTAACATCTATTAAATAGTCTGAAAAAAATATTACATTGCATGGTACATTAACTTCTATATCTTAAATTGACGAAAACAAAATCTTAAATAAAAATTAGTCTAAAAGTGTTGAAAATTTTTTGTATGAATTCTTCGCAAAATACTATTATGATATTAGGAGTTGTTTAATATGACATTTTATTGTTTTATCAGTTGTAAAGGAATAATAATGTCATGTCTTCCCAACTATATAATCATATCGGGACAAAGATGAGATTAAGTGACTCGAGCACTTCAGTTACCTCAAATCAAATAAAAGAATCGAACAGAGTAATTTTGTTTTTTTTTTTTTGAACATCAAAATCTATAAACAGAAANATGTAACTTTGGTTATTTGTGTTCTTATTTAAATTTGTTTATACAGTATTGGGTTACATTATCCTCAATTATGCAATTAATACAGGATCATCAAGATACGTTTACTCTCATGGACAAACTTACTTGGGTGGCGGTTGTGGCACGGCCATACCCAATTTTGAGTTCTGAAAAGTGTCGGTTTTTTTTTGTACGTGCAACCCCGATACTATATATGTGCTAATTTTCTTTTTATGTGCAACTTTAGTTTCACCTATAACTTCTTGAGAAAGTTGCAAAAATCATCCTTAAAGTTTGGCTAATTGTAAGTTTCGTCCCAGATGTTTGGAAAGTGCAAGGATCGTCCCTGTGAGAAACTTTTGGGGCAAAAATCGTCCCTGGCCTACATCAAATGACTAAAATACCATTGTCTCTATATTACTTTTCAGTTTGTTACACAAATGGTCCTTGTGTTTCACCAGGTTTTACAGACTTAGTCCTAATTATTTATTTATTTAACTATTAATATTAGTATTATTTTTTATACGTTTTCGTCCGTTTTTTTTTTTTTACTTTTTTGTCCGTTTTTCTTACGTTTTGGTCCGTTTTACTCACGTTTTTTTTCGTTTTTATACGTTTTTGTCCGTTTTTCTTACGTTTTTGTCCGCTTTTCTTAAGTTTTTTCCGTTTTCATACGTTTTTGTATGTTTTCTTACGTTTTTTGTCCATTTTTCTTACATTTTTTCCGTTTTCATACGTTTTTGTCCGTTTTTCTTACATTTTTGTCCGTTTTTCTCACGTTTTTTCTGTTTTCATACGTTTTTGTCCGTTTTTCTTACGTTTTTTCTATTTTCATACGTATTTGTCCGTTTTATGTCCGTTTTTTATATGCTTTAGCCCGTTTTCATTCGTTTTCATTCGTTTTATACGTTTTCATCCGTTTTTCTTACGTTTTTTTCGTTTTCATACGTTTTTGTTCGTTTTTATACGTTTTTGCCCGTGTCCTTACGTTTTCATCCATTCTTATGCGTTTTCATCCATTTTTCTTTAGTTTTTGGCTGTTTATCCATTTTTGTCCATTTTTCTTATGTGTTGTTTGGTTTTCTTACGTATTTTTTTCACTTTCATAAGTTTTTGTTCATTTGTATACGTATTCGCCCATTTTCACACGTTTTTAACCATTTTGTCAATTTTATCCGGTTTTATTACGTTCTTGTTTATTTTCTTGCGTTTTTTTTTCTGTTAAGAAAACATGCAAAAATGTATAAAAATGAACAAAAACGTATGAAAATGAAAAAATGTTAGAAAAGCATAAGAAAAACGGACAAAAACGTAAGAAAAATGGACAAAAACATAAAAATGTATAAAAGGGGAAAAAACGTAAAAAAAAGGGACAAAAATGTAAAAAAAACGGGCGAAAACGTATAAAAAATGGACAAAATGTAAAAAAGGACAAAAAACGTATTAAAACGGAAAAAACATAAGAAAAACGGACAAAAATGTATGAAAACGAAAAAAAAAAAAAAAAAACGGACAAAAACGTATAAAAAATAATACTAATATTAATACTCCGTAGTTAAATAAATTAATTAAAAAAAAATAGGACTAAATCTGTAAAACCTGGTGAAACACAGGGACCATTTGTGTAAGAAACTGAAAAGTAATATAGAGACAATGGTATTTTAGTCATTTGATGTAGGCCCGGGACGATTTTTGCCCCAAAAGTTTCCCGCAGGGACGATCCTTGCACTTTCCAAACGTCTGGGACAAAACTTGCAATTTGGCCAAACTTTAGGGACAATTTTTGCAATTTACTCTAAATTCTTTATGGTGCAAATATGATAATTAGTGCAAGAACCCCTCGAAAATATTTGTGAAACACCCTCTTGAAAATTTTAAGTCTATCAATTATTTTGTTGCAATTTTTGTTGGTAGTTTGCAGTGTTGCAAAAATCGGCCGAATCGACTGATTAATCGGTAATCGGCCCAGGACCTTGGAGAGAATTCCACGGAAATCGACCAATTAATCGGCCGAGTCAAGAAAATCGGCCGATTAATCGGTAAAAAATCGCTAATCGGCCCCGGACCGCCTCAGTAAATAATAGCACCCTCATATCTGATAGATATAAGTGACACGATGGAGGGCAAACGTCATCTTTAGGAGATACAGGGGCTTAATTACCAACAAGATACCTAAATAAGTCTTTGCTACAAAAAGAGCGCATAATAACTCATTCATCGGGTGCTTGAGTAATGCTTTTATGTGTTAGGATGATTGTGGTAGAATATTGACGGTTATTTTGAGATTTAAAGCAGCGATATAAGCGTTATCAGAAGATACAAGAGAAGAATGTTTAAAAGAAGTTGCAAAATTTGAAATTCGGTCATCAATAATCTGCTACTCATTTTTTTGATCTCTACACTATATCCACTATAATTAATACATTATAACAGTTCGACTTCCCTTCTTTCTGATCTATCATCAAAATGTAAAATAGTAAAAAGAATCTAATGAAAATCTCTTGGCTGTCAACAGTATTACAAAGACACCAATGTACTAACAACAACAGTAGATAATGATATGCAGGTTACGTGTCAATGATATCATGTCATCGTTAAAGCATATCACTACCTATCTCTTCTCTGCATCTTTACTTCGTGCAGAAATCCCATTCGACTGATTATTCACCAAGACAGTAACTGGTTATGCTAATCATTTGTCAGGTATCAAGAGATTCTCATAGCTAGCAATACAATATGTTTTTTTTCAGTCACAAGCATCACTTTAGATAGGTGCATTATTATATAGTTAGTTTTAAAATACCCTCTAACGGTCACACTCTTCCAAAACATGAGCTTACATTCAGAAAAGAGAACAGCTGGCTAACATTTTAAGCATAAAGATCGAGTCCCCAAAATTTGGCAGGGTTATTGGTATGGTATTTACTGTCCTTGTTCTTGATGGCATTATTATGTAAGAATGAAAGGGAGGTAACGAGTAAACTTACTTTGAATCCGGGATCATAACCACTCTGTGTTAGCCGCCAAACCTCCCAGCAGTGAGTGGGCGGTGATAGCAATACCATGTTTCTGACAGAACTTTACAAGAGACTCACGTTGGAACTTGGAAGTAAGGATGTGTTTCAATCTGGTTTACACCAGGCTTAATTTTTTAGTAGGCTAAGCAATCTCGGGTCAAGAAAATGTCGCAGTCGCTGCAAATGTTTTTCCAAAATTATTCCTGATTGAAATAGTATGCAGACCTTTCTATGAAAATTGACTACCGAAGTCATACTAGCTGATCTGAGATCTTTAAGTTATCCAAAAAAATTGTCAATTCGGCTGTGTAGTTAAAAAAGTAGTGGGAGTCAAAAGTGTAAGGACATCGTAGTACAAACTCGTGTTTAAAAAGCTAAAATGCAGAAAATAATGTAAAGGATACTGGTTGATGTCAAACAAACAAATCCTGAATGTCCAACTTTATATGGAATATTCAAATTCTCGATAGATCACTGTGAACAACTGGATTGAAAATGTTCAGTGTTAACTGGCAATGAACCTTATGTTTATAAAAGTTAATTTACAGGGCAAGTTTAGATCATAAAGGAGTGTTTGGATGTGCGACTAAATGACTTGCTATTTGAAGTAGCACTAATCACTTTCAAGCGTTTCTTTGTTTTTTGATTATTTGGGGAAACAATAACAGATTCGTGAAAGTTAACGAGTTGTAAAAAAAACTGATTATAGTGATAAAGAAGTTGCGTGCTCACCCCCACCCCACAAGTCCAAAAATAAAAAACTGAAACGAAACTCATATATATCAGTTTAAAGTCTAAAAAGTAAAGCATTACGTGATCCCAATGCTGAGAACCAAGCCCATGGGGACAGTTTCTTCCATAGCATGCCATGAAGTCTTCAAGGAAATGGTAGTGTCAATTTCCAAAACACCATCTGCATCCAAAGCCCTTGCAGTTGGGATAGCTTAAACTTGCTTTTGAGCACAACCATGAAGCAGTTATAGTAACAGTTTTTTCTTTGCTAAGGTAACTTTTAATATTAACACTTTGTAATATCCAACACATATAACTCTATAACCACTTGAGCTAAAAGATTACTCATAACATCTCTTGAACAGTCGAAAAACCTTATATTGCACAAAGGATTAACTTCGAGTTAAGAAAAAAAAAAAAACAAATTATACATTTTAAATTAATATTTGCTCATTTTTGTGCGATTTTCACAATTGACATTTTTGTTGGATTTTCAGAGTGGCAGAGACAGGATTTATATATATATAAATAATAATCTTGCTACATTTTAGTTGTGACAAATATTTAAAAAACAATCCACATATATAAGTGTGTACAATTACAATAAAGATACACTTATATGTGTAGCAAATGCCTCCACACTTTTATTTTTGAACATTTTTTGCAATTTTGCCACACTTTTAGGTGTGGACATTCAAAGAATGTTTCCACACTTTTAACCATAGACATTTGGATAATATCTCCACACTTCTATGTGTTGCAAAATTTGTCACACTCATTATTACCACGCTGGAGAAAGTGTGGAATCAATAATTTTACACATTTTTAAATGTGGCCATTTGGCCTTTAAAATGTGAAGAATTCAACTAGTTTTTTGTAGTGAACTTTGTGTCACTTGTAACAGAATGATGATTTCCATGTCATCCAAACTACATGACCATACAACATAAGAGGAAATCATGCGACGATAAGAGGCAACAAGATAAAAGAATCGAACGGAGTAATGTTGTTTACATCATTCTTTCATGGATCGTTGAGTATACGTTTACTCTCGTGCAACTTTACTTGTTTATTTGTATTCTTTTTAGAATTGTTTATATTGAGTTACATTATTTTATTTTTTATTTTTTGGAATACATTATTTCCAGTTACACAGTTAATACGCGATCATTGGTAAAAACTAACAACTATTCACCAAAAACGCAAAAAAAAAAANAAAAAAAAAAAAAAAAACTTTAGATAAGAAAAATCAAGGCAATTACACAACAAACAAATATTTATTATGTGATCCCATCCCTCTATTATACTAATAGACCACCCTTGAACTTATAAAGGTTTCATTACTCTTGCTTTCTATCCATGTGGGACAAGCTATTGAAATAAAACTAACAAATCTTGTTGTGTGACATTCGCGATTGATTGCGTGCTTAAGAAGATTTATAGCACCAAATGGCACCAGGCATATAACATTTTGTTTGTCGATATAACAGATTACTCGGTCACCATATTTGTGACAACAATGTTGCTTATATTATAAACTTCTGTATGTTTATTCTTTTAGTTACATAATGTAACTGATTAATTCATAAAAATGAAACATCTTCTTTAACTTTTTATAATGAAACAGTCAAAGTAAATCTATTGATCATGAAACTGAATACAATAGGAGAATGAAACGAATTGTTCGATATACATGTGCAACTGATTTTTCCAATCGACCATGGACGTATTAGAATACCACTGGTAACTAAGTCAAGTAATTAAAATATAAAAGTTATGGAGTGTCTTTTTACTTCAACTAGCTGATATTATCTGCAAAACATCCATTTTACATGCTGCAGACTAACATCGTAAAAACACATCATATCTGATCAATAAAAATCGACCCTTACACACGACAACACCTGCATATCACCTAGAAACTAGAAAATTATGATATAGGTGAGAGACACGATGGAGGGTAAACATCGTCCTATAAAGATATGGGGGCTTAATTACCAAACAAGATACTTAAATAACTCTTAGCTACAAAAGAGTGTATGATAACTCATTGTTAATGCTTCTACGAGTTAGAATGATTGTGGTAAAACATTTACTGTTATTTTGAGATCTACAGCAGCGAAGCCTTGTCAGAAGATACAAGAAAAAAAAATGTTTACTAGAATAAAAAAACTGAATACATTATGTAAAAGTTTGAACTCTTGATCATCAACAAAAGTTCGAGTTCCCTTCTTTCTGATCTCGTATCAAAATGTAAAATAGAAAGAATCGAACGAAAATCTCTTGGCCATCAAGAGTATTACAAAAGACACCAATGTAACAGAAACAGAAGATAATGATATAAAGGTTAGGAGTTACATATATCATGTCATCGTTTAAGCATATCACCGCCTATCTCATCTCTGCATCTTTACTGATCTCTACACTATACGCTAACTGGTTCGCACAATTTACACACAATTTTGAACATACTATTGTTAGTTGTATATTAGCTATGTGATTAGCTAGAGATAAGCGTGCATTTATGGGTGATTACCATTTACCCTAAATAGGCTATATGTATCCTCTATATGTATGGTCTTATTGTATCAATAATATTCACAGAAAACATTCACAACATATATCTCTTACATGGTATCAGAGAATTAAATTTTCCGCCACTTTCATCTATAACCCTAAACGTAACCTCTTCAGCCGCCGGCTACACGCCGGAGGTTCGGAGGGCTCTCTTTAAATCTTTTCCTTTGTCGATCGTTGTTGGTACTTTGGTTTGGTTGAAGTGTTGAGGAAGATGGGATGATTTGGTTTGTCTGTGAGATTCATTTAAAAAAAAAAAAATGTGGGTTGCAGTAGCTTCAGTTGAAATGAGAGGGAATAATAATATGTTGGTTGTGCATATTTGTCTAGTGCAGCAAAAGATTATTTCACAAATATGTACGGATAAAGTGTGGAGATGGGATGATTGAAGCCAAAATGGTAAAGCAAGTTTAGTGATGTGATTTATAAAGGTGGTGTGAATATTATAAAGGGGACCATTATGTTTCCTTATTTATCCATTTAAAAAAAAAAAAAAAAAAAAAAATCTTTATGTTTTTCTAGGGAAAAACACGCCCCGTTTGTTCGGAAGGTTTTTTGGGGGTTGAAGTTTTAGAACCAACTTTCGTTTTCTAATCTTTTCTTTTGATGTTGAAGCTTGAGTCGTCTTAGTTGTAATTCTCGTTTGTTTTAGTTGTAGGGATACTTTGGGTTATCCCGTTTGTTCAGGATACTTTGGTTTATCCTGTTTGGTAAGGGATACTTTGGTTTATCCCANGTTTTTTGGGGGTTGAAGTTTTAGAACCAACTTTCGTTTTCTAATCTTTTCTTTTGATGTTGAAGCTTGAGTCGTCTTAGTTGTAATTCTCGTTTGTTTTAGTTGTAGGGATACTTTGGGTTATCCCGTTTGTTCAGGATACTTTGGTTTATCCTGTTTGGTAAGGGATACTTTGGTTTATCCCATTTGGTCAGGATACTTTGGTTTATCCTGGTTCGGACACTTTGGTTTATCCGGTTTGTTTCGTGTTTATGTCTGTTGCTGTTTGAAGATGTGCTTCCGTTTGCTGTCGAATGTCTTCTTCAACAATTATTTATTAGTTTTACTTTATTGTTTATTAGCTTATATATATCCTCCAGTCCGAGCTTTCGCGATTTCGCCGCTCGAACTGTGGGGGAGTGTTAGTTGTATATTAGCTATGTGATTAGCTAGAGATAAGCGTGCATTTATGGGTGATTACCATTTACCCTAAATAGGCTATATGTATCCTCTATATGTATGGTCTTATTGTATCAATAATATTCACAGAAAACATTCACAACATATATCTCTTACAACTATATGTTTTATGTTCTAAAGTATATACAGTAAACAAAAGTTGCAAAACCTTGAAAAGCTAATTAGATTCATGTTTCAATAGATTCTCAATGCTAGCAATAGAAGATATTTTTTCAGTCACAAGGATCATTTTAGAAAAGGTGCATTATTATTATATAGTTAGTTTCATAAGACCCTCAAATGCTTACACTCGTTTAAAACATGAACTTAAATTAAGAAAAAAAAAAGTTAAAAAAGAAAGAAAGGGGTGTCCCTTCTTGGAACTTGTTTGATTGTAAACCTGTCAAATCCTTGAATTAATGATTTGGTCTTGTCGAGGTATTGGATCATATTATCCTCTTTAGCCACATATTCGCCTGACACATGGTTGGCTACTAGTCGAGAATCCACATTCGCCTCTAGGTTGCGTACGCCCATTCGTGTTGCAATGCGCAGTCCAGCGATTAGGGCTTCATATTCTGCCTCGTTGTTCGTGGCTGTGAATTCAAAACGTAGGGCGTAAGTGAATTCCATTCCTTCGGGGTTAGTGAGGATAAGGCCTGCGCCTGATGACATAATTCTCAATTTCAGGTCAATTTCCTAAGTTCCGACATTTCCTATTCATTAAATTTCAATTCAACATTTCACGTAAACAGGGTTTACGGGTATTCATTTGACGAAACCGGGTAGGTTAAGTCACATTGTCATTCATCGTACATTTCATAGACTAGGGTTAGTCTACATTGCATCACGACATCATTTGCATTCTATTCCACTCGTAGATATATATTTTCAAGTTACACTTATTTATTTATTTGTATATAAATAATAAGACAAGTTATTAGTTTTTAACCTAATGTACCAAACAAATTCCACTAGGGCACTAATATATTTTTATATTAGTTATTTTTCCACTAAGGTTATAAAACTATATATTATTTATTTTTGGTGGATAACCAAATAATAAACACTTACTTGAACTTATATATATAATAATTTGTATTAACAAAGTGATACCTATCAAAATACCTAATGTATATGAAAATTATATTTTTATAATTTTTACAACTTTATTATATCCCGTATTGTCCCGTTATATTTTATTTTTAATTAACCCGGTACCCGATAACGCTAAAATAACAAAACTATGCACTAAACGGTACCCCGTAAAATCAAAGTGGGACAAAATTGTGACAAGACCACCACCTCATGTGAGGTGGCCGGCCTTGGGGTCCCTTGGGATACTTGGGGCTTCCAAATTCACCCAACTATTATACCACTACATCATTCTTACTAGTAATTCTTGCATGTAAGGAAAAACATAGATCAAAAATATTTTCCATCTCTCTTGTGTTCTTCCTCTTGCTCGTTCCATATCAAAGACCCAAGGGTGACCAAGTTTTTCAAGTACAACATTTTTAACAAGACTTAGAACACATCCATTACAAGGTTTTGCAATATAAACCTATGGATTGTTAGGTTTTTCTTCATAAAAGTTATAAGTTTTCAAGTAAGTACATCACCTATTTTTACAAGTTCTACCACAATTTCCTTGCTAGGTTTATGTACTTTTGTCATTTTTGAACTTGCTTATTGAAGTCTATACCACAAAAACCTAAGTTTCTATCATTTTATGTGTAAAATGGATTTCTTATGAACCCTTGGAGAAATGGTTGAAGTGGTGATGTTAGGGAACCCATGACACCCTAAGAAGGTATATGGTAGATTAAGGGATGAGTTGATATTGTTAGTAGTGGATTTGGACATGTACAAATTAGGTAAAATCATTTTTGGAACCATATGTAAACCTACTGTCCTCATTTTCAAAATTTGAAAAATTCAGTGAGTTTTGGTAAATTTTGGACCCAAGATATAGAAAATACATTCCTAGACGAAACTATGGCCTTTTGAATCACTAAAAACGGACTTATAACGAAGGAGATATGCCAAAAACAAAATGCTACTAGACTTATACATTTTCCGGAAATTGTTTGCTGATGTACGAATTTACTTGGCTAAAAACGAGCCTTAGACCTTTTCAAAACTTGCCAAACTTTTGAAAATATGTTAGTATACCTTTTTACTTTTTCGGGGATATAAAGAACTTGAGAATCGGCCTTATAACGAATTAGTTATGATTTTTCGAAAGTTATTGTTTTCACTAAAAGACCACCAGCACTTTACTCAGAAATTTTCTAAGTATACCCAGAAACACCCATGTTGAGAGCTATTTTCCCGTCAATTGACTCAGTTCTGGAGTTTTGGACTCCAAGGAACAAAAGTTAGAGCACCTGGCCTAGTTTTCAAATCAAAAAGCCGTTTGTCATTTGGACTTAAAATGAGTAATCTACAGCTATCCAAACATTCATAAAAACTGCCCAGAAATGGCAGCTTTAGCCTAAAAACACCATACTTTTCGACCATTTATCATAAAATCTAGACACTTTGAGCAAAACTTCACTCCTGAACATATTTAGGCTTGGTGCTAAGCTTTCCAAAAATACCAATTTTACTTCCTAACTCTCAATATTCACTGATTTACAACTAGTTTTCCGAAGCCATTTTTAACCGTATTTCAAAAATTACTAAGTGTTATATTTTACGTCTAAAACCTATATTTCACTATATTTCACTATATAACTATTGTATAACATTATTAGACTATATGAACATGTAATATTCACTATGACCTTATACGAAGATATAAATTATATTTTCGACAACAATACATATTTTGAATACAAAACGAGTGGTATAGATTATAAGTGCAAGTGCATACATAAACCCATTTCATAATCTAAATTAGATTACTTGCATTCATTTTAGGTTGCGATTAGGAGATTGCACCTCATTTCTTCAGCTCATACATTCCCGTTTGTACCATTCCTTGAGGTGAGTTTTCATAGCCCCGTATGCATTCTTTTATTGTTTTTCAAATCCCACGGGGGAGAATACATTGTTCCATTTTTGTACGGACCTAAGTATACAAATCCAAGTACAATGCTTAAGTTACCACATTGCCTATGAAAGTTCCCCTATTATCATGAACCGTTAATTGTGCATAAGCGAGAGTGAGTGGATAGATCTATTGAGGGTGACGCCTCCATCCGTGTTGGGGTTACCGACAGTCAAGCGGATGCATTTCATTTTTATTCATATTAGAGTGTCTGGCAAAACACTCTTTAGGGGCATTACATACAGTCAAGCTTCGGGGTCATGAGCTTAAGGGCTATTGTACTATTTTTCATTTATCATGTGACGGGTAGTCATACATATATACTTATGGTTTCCGTATAACATTCATTTTTATAAACATATGATTTCTCACCAACATATTGTTGACGTTTTTAGCAATGTATTTTCAGGTAACTAATGTAACAACATGTGACATGCATTGGACCAACATGGAGTCGAGGAGTCGAGGAGTCGACGCGTCTCACTCTTTTTCTTCAATGCACTTATGAATCATTTGATCTTGTCATTTTTATTTTCAATAAATGTGTAAAACCACTTGGGACCTATGTTGTAAACTTTTATGTTTTTAATAAAATGATCAAACGTTGTATTTACAAAACGACACTTTAGGTCGTTCAATGTAACCTTGTATGAGATGCCATGATCGTTACACCCGGGAATTCAATTCCGCTGCCATTTAACAGGTAAATTCAGGGTGTGACACCTGAGCCGTCTACACATGAGGATCTATCTGTGAATAGGACCCATGGTTCTTGCAGTTCCGCCTTGGGTTATGGAGCTATATCATCGGTGTCTGGTTTTTCAATGATGAAGTCTGCGAGGACCTGCCCTTTAATCGCAGTGCGTGGCCTATAAGAGATGTTATGCTCACCTAGCAATACACTCCACTTTTGCAATCGCCCAGATGCGTCAGGTTTGGAGATAACTTGCTTGATGGGTTGGTCTGTGATCACCACTATAGGATGCGCTTGGAAGTACCTGCGCAGTCTTTTAGCTGCAAACACTAGTGCCAAGACCAATTTTTCCATTGGACTATAGTTAATCTCCGTTTTCTTAAGCGCTTTGCTCACGAAATATACCGGTGTTTGTACTGAATTTCTATCCGTCAGTAGCACTGCGCTAACTGCTCCATGAGTCGCGGATAAGTACATGATCAACTCCTCCCCTGGCCGGGGTGTGACTAGCTTGGGAAGCACCGCTATATGCTGCTTAAGCTGAATGAAAGCTTTTTCCGCTTCCGTGGTCCACCGAAAGTCTCCCTTTTTGTACACTTCTTGAGTGTTTTAAAGAGTGGGAGTGATTTATCCGCTGACTTGGACAGGAATCTGTTTAAGCCAGCTAGTTTCCCATTCAGGGACTGGACTTCTTTCAGCGTGCGTGGCGAAGGAAGTTGGATGACGGCCTCTGTTTTCTCTGGGCATGGTTTAATGCCATCTGGTTCTATCAAGTATCCTAAGAACCTGCCTTCTGTAGCGCCAAAAGTGCAATTCTTAGGATTTAACTTCATGTTGATCTTCCGTAGTGTTATGAATGTTTCTTCAATGTCGTGCACTACTTCGTCTTCAGTATGGCTTTTTATGACAAGGTCATCCACATAGACCTCTAGGTTGCGGCCCACTTGTCTTTCAAATGCGTTGTCTACCAAGCGCTGGTAAGTGGCGCCCGCATTCTTTAGGCCAAAAGGCATCTTCGTATAACAATAGACACCTTGGCTTGTGTGGAAAGCTGTTTTTTCCTCGTCTTCCTTAGCCATTTGGATTTGGTGGTACCCTTTATATGCGTCCAAGAAACATTTAAAGGGGTATCCGCATAAAGATTCCACCTTCCAG
Organism: Artemisia annua; assembly: GCA_014162995.1. NCBI lineage: Eukaryota > Viridiplantae > Streptophyta > Magnoliopsida > Asterales > Asteraceae > Artemisia > Artemisia annua. Next base: position 68,345 of record LBNU01011328.1, read on the forward strand.
TCTATCTCTGGTAATGGATAGCAGTCTTGTGGACATGCTTTGTTGAGATCAGTGAAGTCTACGCACATCCGCCAACTACCATCGCTCTTTTTGACCATCACTGGGTTAGAAAGCCAGTCATGGTAGTAGACTTCTCGCATGATACCCGCGTCCACCAGCTTATGCACTTCTTCTAAAATGGCTTTTGCGCGCTCTGGAGCTTGGCCGCGCTTTTTCTGCCTCACTGGGGGATATCCTTGTCGGATTTGCAACTTGTGTTCTGAGATTGACCGTGGCACACCAGTCATGTGCTTTGGTTCCCATGCGAAGATATCCAGGTTCCTTTGCAGGAGTGCGCATACGGCTGCTTTGCCTTTATCAGACAACGACCCCCCGAGCGATACCTGTTGCTCTGGGTAATCAGGATGAATTGCTACTTTCAGGTTTGGTATTTTGGCTGCGCTCTGTTCTGGAGTGTGTGTCGTTTCACATGTAACCGTGTTACATTCTTCAGGTGGCACAGCGTTATTGTAGAGGGTGACAATGCCGCCTTCTACTGGGAATTTAAGCATCCCATGTGCTGTGGATGGTACCGCGCGCATGGCTGATATTCCCGATCTTCCAATAATGCCATTGTATGGCGAAGGAGACCTAATCACCATAAAGTTCATCCAAGCTGTTGTGGAGTGCTCCTTATTACCAACAGCGACTAGCAGTCGCAGCTGCCCCATGGGCCATATCTTCTCTCCTGTAAAGCCTGTCAATGACGTCGCGGCCGGGACTAACTGACTTTGTATCTCAGGTCGCAACCTCTTGAAACAATGTTCATACATTATATCTGCGGACGCCCCTCCATCAACGTACATGCGGTGGATATCGTGACCCCCCGCGCTTATCTTGATGGTGAGTGGTTCCGCCACTGCGTTGTCCGCAGTCAAAGTGGGGAAAGAAATTTCACTTCCGAAAGAAAATCTTTGGCTGACTTTTTGCCTAACCTTTCGCTGCCATGATTGTATCATGTAGATGGTGTCAGCCTTATCTTTAGGTGCTTCTTTCTTGGGTACAGTCTTTTGTCTGTCTTTCCCATCCTTGATGTTCTTCACTAAGTGGTCCATCCTGCCTTCCTTTACCAACTTATCAATTAGTTGGCGCAATTGGACGCACTCATTGGTTGTGTGGCCCTTCTGTCCGTGATATTCGCAGTACCCATTTCCTGTGCGCTGCGCTTCTGGGGTGCGCATTGGTGGGGGTTTAGGGAAGTTTGCGCCCTCTGTTGCGAATATCTCTCTCGGAGTTTTTGTTAATGGGGTGTACTTGTCGTTCCCCCGTCCGCCTCCTTCACTGCGATAGTTCTTATTACGGTTGCTGCTCTGGTCATTGGATTGTCTCTTGGACTGTTCCTGTGACCTATAGTTTGAGTAGCCTTTTCTGCTATCTGCGGCGGCAGCTTCTCCTTGGATGAAGGACCTCGTGCGCTTCATGAGTTCATCAAAGGTTTGGGGAACCTTATCGTTCAACTTCTTGATCAGTTCTGGGTTATTAATTCCATTCATAAACCCTGAGATTTTTAGTATCTCTGGACATGCCTTGACATGTATGCATTCGTCCTTGTAGCGCTCCATATAAGCGCTTGTGGATTCCCCTTGACGCTGTTTTACCCTAGCGAGTTCAACAGGGTTCTTGGCGCACTTCTTTCTCTGAGTAAAGTTCAAACGAAACGCCTTCCGCAACTCTTCAAAACCATCAATGCTTCTACGTGGAAGCTTACTGAACCAGTTTCGCGCATTCCCCACTAATGTAGAGTTAAACATATGACACCACACAGGTTGTGGCCAATTTTCGATTGTAGCTGCTGACTCGAAAATTTTTAGGTGGTCATCAGGATCACCTGTCCCATCATAGGTTTTAACATTAGTGGGCATACGCCTTCTCTTGTTTTCTGAGAAATTACTGATGCGTTTCGTAAACGCATCAACCTTTTGGCGGCGCCAGGGACGAGACATGTCTTCATCTTCCTGGTCGCGGTATCTTCCCCTTGATTTCCAGTGTCCAGTTTCTTCGTCCTCGCTGTCCGAGGAGTTACTTTGGGATGGACTTATACTTTTTCGGCCCTTGCGCCTACTATCGTCGGAATCCGAGCTTGATCTTCTGCGGCGCTTGCGCCGACTGTCATCAGAATCTGAGCTCGAAGGGCTTTCACTTGGGGAGTACCTTCGCCCAAGTCTGTCATGGACTCTGCGCCTACCAAGCCTAGCGTGGACATTGGTACGCCACCCATCGTTTTCGTGCTCCTCCAGATACTGTGAGTCAGTTTCTTCATCATCCACCATCTTGCTTCCGATCCTGGTGAATACCGGGTGTCGGCGGTTACTCCTCTCGCGCTTCTTCTTTCGGTGGCGCGGTGGAGATGCTTCATCATCTGGGTCGAAGTTGAGTCGGGATTGTATGCTCTGGTTTGACCTCTTTTTCGCTTCCTCCCGCATGAGAGCGGCTAGGGTTTCGTAGTTTTGGGACACGAAATCGCTTGGCACTACTTCTGGCGCGACTCCAGTAAGTGCGCGGAGGTCTGTCTCCACGTCAGGGCCCCTGTTCCGAATAGGCGCATCTGGCGGCTCGGTAGGGTTCCCTTCTGGCATGGTTAGGGGAGTGCGCTGTAGATCTTCCACGCCAGTACTTGTCGCAGTGGCGTGAATAGTTCCTGTGAGGGGTCCTAGGCACACTGGTTGTTCCAGATCTGAATCTGATCTTTGATTCCTAGGCGCATTGGTTGTTCCAGTGGCCTATTTAGGTGCTGCCTCACTTGGCTGCTTTTTCCCATGTAAGTTTCCATGGGGTTTCTTTGCTTGCGGAGTCCGCTGGCTTAAGTTTCCGGAATTTGTCATTCTAGAAGTTAGCAGAATTCTTAGTGTAGGGTCCCACGGATGGCGCCACTTGTTGATACAAAAGTTGGGCGTTCCTTGTCTTGAGTACCAATTCGGTTGTAATATTTGAGACCTGCGTACTAAGAAAACAAAAAGACACCGTTAGGCTTATCGTGGGATTGTTTCCTACGATTATCCTCTGGCGTGAGAGTAAGTAATCGGTTTTAGGGTTTGTAGAAGAGTTAGGGTTGTGATATCGTACCTTCAATGAGAGCCGAGATGCCCTATATATATACATACGAAACCTTATCGGTTTCGTGTTCCTCACTCTTCGGCGTGTCCGCCTATATCGGATATTTGATATATATCCCATAAAATAAGAGATATCCAATATCCAAACTATAAATAACTTTGGGTTTGGGCCTCCGTGAGCCCAAACCATTGCCATAGTAGCCCACACGTGATGGGCTTAAATGCTAGTGACGTCCAATAGCCGGGTTCGTGACCCGAATATAGACTATACGTCATCAACCTTAAGCAGTTTAAGCATAATGATCAATGGGTTGTTGGTACGGTATTTCCGGTCCTTGTTCTTGATCAGCTCCTTAGTCAAACACTTTAACATTCTCTTCAAATCGCTCTTTTTTTGGGTAACCATTGACTTAGGGATAATGATGATGTTTCATAACTAATACTTTGAAAAAGAAACAGACAAAAATGTTATAAAAACTTACGCTTTCGCGGGTGATTAGTTACCTGTTAAACATATTTATTTTGTAACTAGATCTTTTAGTTTGACCTGTTATCAATAAAACTCAACCCATTTGACCCATAGTGATTTGTGACTAAATTCAGTATTTAAATCACAAACCTTTATAGCAGTAAAGAGATCCTCCCGTTTCACCAATCTGGTCTAAAATGCCTCAGCTAGCGCTTCTCCGACTTCCGCTTTATTTTGGTAAGTAGCTGCAAGAAACCATAGCTAGTTTACGTGCGCATCCACAAATACAGAATGATAAGATTATTTTGTTTACATATAAGCATGTCCATAACAAATACGCTCTATTCTAGCTATAGGAATTAAAAGGGAAATATTATTACCATATTATCTATCTATAACAAGAACAATACCCGTGCGTTGAACGGGTAGACGTTTTTTTATATGATGTTTGCAATAAGTTAGGAAGAGATAGAACATCAAAAAGTTGAAGAAAAAAGATCATGATTAAAGTCCAACCGAATAATAAAATAAAGCATAACGTATGATGGTCTAAACTCATTATTTTGATAATGTACTAAATGATCAAAGTAAATTTGTGAACGGATTAAATGGCTGCAAATTGTCTAAACGATTCAAGTAAAGGACTACGAACGATTAACACTTCCTCATCTCCCTCATCCTGCATAATCTCCATAGGTTCGTACATTACAATAATGTTTAAAGCAATAATGACTAACTTTAACAGATTATTTTGTTAAATACAATAATGGTACAAATGAGTAAGTTAAGGAGGGTGTTTAGATAGTTACTGATATGATTGTGCAATTTTTTTTATGGGTTAAAAATAGGGTTAAACATTTGAGTGATAATGTCGACCACTTAATACTCGAGTTAGATCATGTACCAAACAAACCAATTGCAATCAAGAACTCATGTACCAAACAGGCCATGAGCGAAACAAACAAATTGATCGAATATCTTTGTACTCAACAGCTAACAAACCTTAAAACTGATCCATTTTAAGTACATACTCCCAAAAACATCAATATACATATGCTTTTATTCCAATGGGTCAGTTTGCAAAAAATGGATAAAGTAATGTGATAAATCTAATGTTTATTGAGTTAAACATGTTGGCTGCCAAATTTATAAACTTATGTGATCAATCTAATGTGTATCCTTAAAAATGCATTCTAAGTGTTGTAACAAATGTAATTAACAAACCTTAAAACTGATCCATTCTAAGTGTTGTAACAATTGTAATTAACAGACCATAATATTGAATGCAAAGATTGAGAATAAAACCTTGAAATATTTACAGGTAAAAGAAGGTAAAGAAGGCGCCAAATATGATATTAGTATATGTGTTTAAGTAAAATAATTCAGGTAAAAAAAAGTAAACTTTCAAAATTTAAATTTACCAAAAAATTTGTATGTTACTTTTACAACCTAATTATCATGTTAGCTAAAATATAACAAACTCTCCAATTAAGTAGCATTTTTTTGCTAACACATTGTACATTATCATATCATCTTCAACTAACTCACCATTTTATCAGCACTCCCTTATTAATCTTATGCACATTTTTATATTTGTAGCATCATTATACCAAATTTCAGTGTAGTTGGACTTCACAATCCACAGGCTATGGATGCCATTGCTATACAACTTTGACATCCTTAGTTGCAAACTTTTGGTTTATTTAGTTCGAACTAATGTGAGTTACATGGATATATCACTTATAATTCTAGCTGTTGTAGCACTCCATTATCAAACTGGTAGTGAATTCAAGCTGGGTTACACTACATACTCCATTATAGTTGCTCATTTATGTGCCATTTTACCATAAGTATAGCTCAAAATAAAAACGTTAATGCTTAAATCTATTTATCAGATTTCACATTTGTATAGTTGCTCATTACTGTTGTACCAGATTTCAAGCTTTAATTTATTAAGGTTCCAAGAAATACATATGAACAAACCTTACTGTTGTACCAGAAATACACAATAACTTTATGAACAAACCTTACTGTTGTACCAGAAATACACATTTGTATAGTTGCTCATTAGTGTTGTATAGTTGCTCATTACTGTTGTACCAGAAATACACAATAACTTTATTATATTCTCAAACCTTATCACTCCAATACACATGAACAAAAATCCATCCTTATTACCCCAAAAGAAACGTCACATAACAGGAGTACAAACCAATATCGAATTCGACACATCAATAGTTCCATTGTTGTTAAGTAAATAAATCGATTCAAAAATGTTGTTCACCAATAGCATATCATTCTTATACTGACAATATAAAGTAAAGCATTTGTTTATTCATCACCTAAAAAAAGACAATGGAAAAGAGACAATAAAAACATACTACTGAAAGAGTAGTTTAACTGATCGAACTAAAAGAAACATATACTACTAAGACAGTAGCATGAGAACTGAAACTAAAACTTAAAATAGTTCTGATATTGCTAAACCCAATCATCATCATCTTTTTCGGTTTCATCTTTTTCACTTTCATCTTCATCACTTTCATCTTCATCAAATAGTTTCTTCAACCTGTTTCTTCCAGTTACTTGTATCTGGCTTCTTTTGTTTCTCTTGATCGGGGCCATTGGTATTTCATCATCACTAACCTCCTGCATGAATAATTAGCGCATGAGTTAACAAAAATACGCGACTCTTTCATAAAAGCACACTAAAAGAGTAGAGAAATAAGTTTGTTCATGTACTTACATATTGAATGATTGTGAGATCTGTTACATTACCAGTATTTGGGACAGGTTCATCATGATCAGGAAGATCATCAACGTCAATGACTTCAGTCCACTTCCAGTTTTTGAGATTCTCTTCACGTTCTCTTTTTGAGATCATTGATGATCGCCATATCCTGATATATATAGTATTGAATAGATTAGAAAAACCAACTACATCATTAAAAAGGTTAAAAACGCATGATATATAAAACATACCAGGTGGTTGTTATTGATGATTTCAGGAGCAACATCCTGATAAAAAAGAAGAAGATTAGAATGGATGATTAAAAGGAAATGATACTTGACTTGTAGCAAAGAGAAAAACATTACCTGATTGTTTGCCATTTTATATTTGTATGTGAAAGTGACTTGCTAATGAATGAAAGAATGAAAGTGACCACTCATATTTATAGCTACCAAACCCTAGGTGATTCTTGGGTAACAGGTGCCAAAATACTAATACAAACATTTGAAACACAGGCGCCAAAAAAGATAGATATATGTTTTCAATGAACAAAGCAAGGAAAGGGTAAAAGATTCATATCCTTATTTGTAGAGAAGTTAGTTTCCTTAGATGCTGCATATCCATAGTAGGGTTATGGTTGGCGGCAAAGAATAAATTATGGTTTTATGTGGCTGAGATTAAAGAGTCACTTGATCCAATGGACAAAAATTTAGTACACGTCATCATTTTTTCTCTATGCTACGGTAGCAATATATATTATAATGGTAATCACAACATGGAAAAGTAGCAACCATAATAGGAAATGTAACATAAAATAGATGTAAGAATACCAATATACCAATACATTGGAGTTTCGATCGAAGGCTTAAGCTGAAAATTTGAATCTAAAACCTATTTGAAAACTTGTAAGTTCTGGTAAAAAAAGGTCCAAGGAAGGACTCGAGCTTGGGGAAGTAAGGCCAGGACTGGTTGTAAATTATTTTGCTTGCTATTCGCCACTCGTGTAAACTTGGAAAATTTCTTGAAATTGAAATTTCTTTTAGAAGCATTTCTACATGCAATAGTTGTGTAGTTAAATAGATCAAATCGCATAAAGTTGTACCTTATTTAGGTTAATTTTAATTCAAGGTATTATTATTTTTTCTTTCTAAATTTAAGGTATCATAGTTATGTTTTTTACAATGGAAGTTTTTATTTTTTACTTTTCGAAAGTTGTTATCGGTCATAATTTTGGTCGAAATAACTTTTAAATGACCAACTAGAATAACACATCACATTATTTAGCGAATTCAGCTAAAAGATTTACGCAAATAGTCTTTCGAAAAGTCAAAAACCCTTATATCGTTGCCAAAAAAATAAATAAAAAAGTTTTAAAAAATTGAATACCATATTTTAAGATAAGATTAGCCTAAGGTATATAGTATATAACTCTAGATTTGCCCAATTAAGGCTATGTTTGGCACATGAAATTATGAAGAGATTATGCTTATTTTTAAAAAAAATAAGCTACTTAAAAAAAATCTTCGTTTGGCAGACCGAACTTATAAGAGATTATAAGAAAAAATAATCTTCCATAATCTCTTAAAATCAAAGGTTTTCATATAGCTTATAAAAATAATCTCTTTTTATAATCTCCATCTCCATCACCGGCTCCCGCACCATCTCCAGTTCCAGCAACTGTTAATTTCGCCAAACATTTTTATGAGATTTTTGGTTGTTTAATATGGCATAATGTTGTGTCACTTGTAACAGAATGATGATGTCTATGTCATCCAAACTACATGACCATACGACATAAGAGGAAATCATGCGACGATAAGAGCATGTCCATCCATCACGCCAATCCGGCATTAAAACGAGTTTAACGCGCGTTAAACCCAAGTGACCTGTTGCATGGTATTGCGTTAAGCCGGCGTTAACGCCCCGAGTGAAATCCCTTACGCCGAGTTAAGGCATGTGATGTTTAAAAAAAAAAAAAATCATTTCATCCCCTCCAACGGTCACTTATATAGCCATTTTTTTAAAAAAAAATTCATTTTCA
>LBNU01011329.1:14896-48505 GCA_014162995.1 Artemisia annua
GTCGTAGTCCCAACGAGGGTTGAATATGGATCTCGTCGTTCAAAACCGTGAGTTATGTGAGATGAATGGGTTTAAAAATGATTTGTGTTTTGTATACGCTACTAAACGTTATTTAAAACTTAATGAAAGTAAAATGTGAGTAAAGACAATTAAAAATAAACGAGAAAAGAAAACATAAACGTAAAAAGAAATAAAAGAAAGAAATAAAAGAAATAAAGATAAAGTAAATAAAAGAAATCAAAATGAATTACGAAATGTAAAATGTTTTTAGGTTTTAAAATTTAATTAATGAAGGAAAATAAAAGTAAAGGTTTAAAAGAAAATAAAATAAGTGAAAAGAAAAATAAGCTAAGTTAAAAAGATTAAAAGAAATTTCGGCAGAGTTTCGTTTAGGAATGAACCGAACAAAAATCCACTCGATAAAACGATGGAGAGAATAAAAGCCTAGCTCGGCTTGTAAAAGTAATAAGAAAAGAGAAGGAGAAAACAAGACACGACTCAAAGACTTAGACTAAAATTAAACTTGACACAATTAAAAACAATACTCGCTAATAAAATAAAAAAAATGAAACTCGCTAAGACTTATAAAAAATAAAACTCGCTAAGATTTTAGACCATACTCGCTAAAGAAAATAAAGACTCAAAATCGCTAGTACATAAAAAACACCAAACTCGCTAAGATAGCCAAGCTCAAAACACGCTACCATTTGTTTAAACCTTACTTGCTATCCAACTTAAAAAGTCTTACTCGCTAGATTTATAAATTCCCATACTCGCTATTATTAAATGAAGAAAACATACTCGCTATGATAAATACAAACTCGCTGCTAAACCCTAAAAAAAATATACTGGACTTTTAAAAACTTTTAACGTGACTTAAACTTCATAAAAAGTAAATAAGACTTATAAAAACTTGGTAAATAAAATGTAAAGACATTAAAATAAGCTCAAAAATAAGCAAATAAGCCACGGCTTCTTTTGCAAGCCCTAACCCATAAGCTTTTTTATGAAACTCAAATAAAAACCATGCAAAGGTGACAAAGAAATTAATAAAAACTTGTAAAGATTAAGACAATAAAGATTAAAGACAATAAGACAATAAGTAAATTAAGACATGAAAATTAAAAGTGCATTAAAAATAAAACTTACATAAAATAAATGACAAGAAAATAAATGACATGAAATTTAAAACATAATGAAGACTAGCTTCTAAATGAAGCTTAAGGGTGGTATTTAAGGGATCCATGGTGGATTCCTTTTACATCTAGCCCCCTCAACTCATATTGTTTATGAAATGACACATAAACTTCTATTACACTACTAAACGACTTCTAAAAAGTAAACTTAAGTCCTTGTAATCTTGAGGAATATGTTAACGAGTCTTCAAAAAGTCTTCAATGATATAAAAGTGACCACTTGCTCGAGTTTGGGAAGCTTATACATGATAATCATCTTTAATCTTCGATTAAGTATCTCTTTCATATTCACGAGCCTTTAAGTAATGAAAACATCGTCACGGGCTTTACTTGGGTAAATTTCATCTTTGACTCGGCTTCTTGACACCTTTCCAAATCTCGTGCTCTTTTAGGGCTTTTTGGTTGGTTTTCATGCCATTTATGCAATATCCTTTCCTGCACAGTCACAAACACAAAAACACTATATCTTTGGCGTTTCACGTTAGATTGTGGTATTTTCTACGCTTAAACTAAGGTCAAAAGTATGTGTAAAATAGCACACATCATCCAACACTCTCGCCATCTCTTTTGTCAGCAGAATTGAGAGTGGTGGTGGTTCTGAGACTCGAGCTAGCTCAGAGGGTCCCTCTTCATCCTCTGGTGGCTTGGATGGAAAGTAACAGCCAAGTGGCACATTGGGATTGCAGAATGGCATTTGGTTCTCTGGAGGGAAAAAGGATAACCAGTGTGGCTCCTCTGCAGCATCGGCATCATGTTTCTTCTTGCGTGCTTGTTCTTTGGTTGGCCATGGTCGAACAGGGCACCCTGGTGGATAATAGTTTCCCCATTCGTTGTCTTCTGAGTCGGATGAGGAATCGGATGAAATATCAATAGGGTTCATGTTTCTGGTGGATTGGAAGATTTGAAGGGTAATTAAGATATGGAAGATTGGGATTTGGAGAATATATTGTGATTTAAGGCCTAATTTATAGACTTGATTTGGCTATTATGTGGGAGTTAATGGAATTCAATGGGGGACGTTTGGAAAGTAAAAATTAAAATACCTTTTAGATGTTGCGTTGACCAAAAGAAAGATATTTACTTAGGTAATTTTCTATGTATAACCAGTTTCTGTGGATCGATGGTTACTGCGGACTAACTTTGCACTTGGTTTCTGCGGATTGACCACTTGTTCATACTGATTGACTTTTGGTTGCTACTGAAGGTTAATATTGGGTTATTTAAAAGTCAAAATTGGTCAAAGATTGTTTCCACGATTCTTGCGAAATCATTACCACGATTGGGTAACTTCTATAAATGACCTAACGTGTGTATCACACGCCCAAAATAACTGATTCCCTGTACTTATATAATCAAACTCATTTCATAACTTCCAAACCCCATCACTCAATCCCACGAATTTCTCAATCCCTTGATTGTTCTACAATTTTTCAATGGCGGAACTTAATTTTAAACGGGATCACAACAAGACAGCCTTCTTGGGGAAAGCAAAGGGTAATGATACTTTTGATTCTATAGTGGAGTTCTTGAAAAGGTCTAAACTCCATTTTACTCTCACACATTACCCTGATAGAATATGTGAATCTCTTGTTCGCCAATTTTGTGCCACTGCTGTAAAACGACCTAAAGATAAGCCTACAGAGTTGGTTGCAACCATTGATGGAGTCAAACATGTGGTCACTGAAGCATTGGTTCGTACTAAGCTTCAATTTGATGATGAAAATGGTGATTATCACACTGACAAGGAGATTATACTTGCTGGGTTAAGAGCTATTGGATATCAAGGGGTAGTCAAGACAGCTTGGTACAAGAAACGGTTGTGTCCCAAATGGAGGTTTTTGGTGCATACCTTGTTGCAGTGCATAAGTCCAAGGACAGGAGGCTGGGATCAATTCTCCACTCATCTGGCTTGTGGAATTGTCTGTTTATCAAAGGGTACTACTTTTAATTTTTCCAGGTTTATTTTTCAGGGTATGCTTGATAATGTGAATGCTGAGAAAAACAAGTTTTTAATGTACCCTAGGTTTTTGCAAATTATCATAGGCCTAGAAACCCAAGATAGGACACATCAACCTATTGTCCCTTTGACTTCTAAAATATTTGCTAGTATGGGTAATGGTTATACAGGGGTACATTGGCCTCTATTGCCAGCTATGTTGCCCATTGGCAATAATGCTGAAGCAGAGGATGCTGCTGATGGTGGTCAACCACCTGTGCCAAATGCTGCTACTATGGATGCCCCAGTTGCTGCTGATGCAACTGCACCAGTTGCTGCTGAGACAGGGACATCCACATCTGAAGCTGCTGGCCCATCTAATACTGCTGATGCAACTGCATCAGTTGCTGCGGATGCTCAGCCATCACCATCCGCAAGACCTCTTACTCCAAATAAGCAACTCAATGTTCCTGAAGATCCAGCACATTCTGCTGATCAGGATGTTGATGACTTGGCCTATACATCTCCTAGGCACACCTTTGACCAAATGACTAAAAGTACCCCTCATATTACAGAAGAACCAATACTTGAGCCCTTTGTGGATTTTGATGTTGAGCCTACATTTACATCTATCTTTGAGTCTCATGGTGAACCATCTACCTCTCAAATACAGAGGTCTCCTAGTCTAACTAAAGAGACTTTGTTGAGGAACCTAACACTGTTGATGGTCCCCATGATTCTCCTAACAGGTCCCAGGATGCTCCCAAATCGGCAGATAATCCTGCTGATGGAGCTGAGGACCCTGTTACTCTCACCAAGGTGTATGCTTTACTTGGCAGGTATGTGAAGCAAGTTGGCAATTTGGAAAAAGAGCTCAAAGAAACAAACTACTCTTGGGGATCAAATTGTTGCACTTCATGACAGAGTTAAGGATTTAGAAGCTCAACTGGGTCAAAAGAAGAAAAGGAAGTTGGTGATTGACTCAGAGGTTGAGGAAGAGGATATGGACTCTCTTCATGTTTTAGGAGAAGCATCATTGGCTCAGAAAACACCCTCTCCTAAACCCAAAATTGCTGATGTTCCTAACTCAAAGGCAACTGCACCTATTNGTCCAACTAAAGAGACTTTGTTGAGGAACCTAACACTATTGATGGTCCCCATGATTCTCCTAACAGGTCCCAGGATGCTCCCAAATCGGCAGATAATCCTGCTGATGGAGCTGAGGACCCTGTTACTCTCACCAAGGTGTATGCTTTACTTGGCAGGTATGTGAAGCAAGTTGGCAATTTGGAAAAAGAGCTCAAAGAAACAAACTACTCTTGGGGATCAAGTTGCTGCACTTCATGACAGAGTTAAGGATTTAGAAGCTCAACTGGGTCAAAAGAAGAAAAGGAAGTTGGTGATTGACTCAGAGGCTGAGGAAGAGGATATGGACTCTCTTCATGTTTTAGCAGAAGCATCATTGGCTCAGAAAACACCCTCTCCTAAACCCAAAATTGTTGATGTTCCTAACTCAAAGGCAACTGCACCTATTTTGGTTCAAAGGAGAAAGAAGAGACAATATCTCAACAAAACAGATCAAGCTGCTGATCCAGTGATTCAGCTGGATTCTGCTGATGATGGTGCTTCAATGAATGTTGATTCTTCTGGAGTTGGTGTTCCTACTTCAAAAGATACTTCTACTGAGCCTCTTCCTACTGACACAGCTACCATGGATCCTGCTGACAAAGGAGTGCAGGATACTGCTGAAACATTGCCTCATGTTTCTGCTGATCAGTCATCTCCAACAATTATCTCTGGTGTAGATTCTGATGATACTTTAGTGGTTCCCCTGATGTTCCTCCCATCACTATTCCAGTTGTTAAAGTTCTTCCACAGGTTTCTACAGATCCATCTACTGTTTCTGCTGACAAACATGCTGATTCTATATCTGCTGGTGTTGACAAGGGTAAATCAGTTCTGATTGAGGAAGATCTTCCACCTAGGAAAAAGTCAAAGAAAGAGCTTGAACTGGAAGAACTAAGTGCAAGAGTGGCTGCTGATTTACATGAGAAAGAATTGGCTGCTGAAGCTAAGAGGAAAGAGGATTTGAGGGTATCTGAACTCATGGCAAGAAACATTCAAGTTGATTTGGATAAGCTTGGGTACCCAGCATCAGCTTCTTTGACTGCTGAAAGACAAAGAGAGTTGGATGAGCTATCCAATCAATTTACTCCTGACACTTGGGATCATCTTGCTTCCCAAGTTATTGCCAATCCAAGGTTAGCTCAGCAGGTCTTAGGTACTAACTTTGAAATGGATGATATGTCCAACAAATGGTTGCTTTGGGTACACAAAAGAGGAGGGCTGAAGCAGAGAGAAAGGTTAGAGCTAAGAGGGAAAAGCCTATGACACAAGCCCAAATGACAGAACATATGAGGATTTTTGTCAAGAATCAGAGTTCTGCTATATATGGTTCTGGTCTGTCTAGAAAACAAGTTTGGGCAATGAAACATCCTACATTGGTTGAAGAATACAACAAGATTCTTACAGCTCTTCATAGGTCTGGCATTCCAGATAATCAACCTCTAAAGAGTCATGTTGGTGTTCTGGATGTTCCTACAGCGAAAAGGTTAAAATTTGATGATGCTGCTGGTGCTTCTCAACCTGTTTCTACTGAATCCTCTGTTCCTGCTGTTTCGATGCCTGTAGAGGATTCTGCTGAAGCACAGACTGAAGATGTACTTGGAGGATCCAATACTGATACCATTCCTCCTGAATCTTCTGTGGAAGTTGGAGTTCCTACTCAACAATCTGATTCTCAGCAATCTGCTTCTGCTGAAGGTACAACCTCTACTCCTGCAAAAGAGATTGTTACAGAGGAAACTGTTCCTGCTGATGCTACAGAGCATTCTCTTCCTGCTGATAAGGAAGACACACTTCCTGCTGATGGATCTAAGACACTTGCTCCTGAAGGTTCCTCTCATCCAACTACAGCTGCTGGTACTGAGTCCACACCTGCTCCTGATGCTAAAGATTCTTCACCTTCTTCTACTCCTGGCAAAAAACAGAAGAGACTTGCAAGGAAGAGAAAGTCCAAAACTGTGGCTCTTCCTTCAGAAGATAGTTCTTTTATAGAGTTTGATGAGGATGATGGTGAGGATCCTGCACATTGGGTTCCTTTAGTTAAATGGGAGCTTACTCATCTAGCAGTTGCCAAGGGAGAACTGAATACTACCCATAGGAAAGAAGGTTCATATAAACATTTCACTTTTCTTAGTGAAATATTATACTTTGTGGATAGAAATGATCTTATCAATCTATATGTTTGGGTGACTTCTTATTACAGCACAAATAAGCCAGGTGAAAATGGTATATTATTGCTTGGATATCTGTATGTTCTTTTTGATTCTTCTACAATTGTTGGGAAAGGCTTCAAGGTGTGGCATGGACAACAGACTTGGGATATTGCCACTTGGAAGTATTTTCCTCTCTCCAATGTGCATACAGTTTATACCATGGCTGGAAATGTTTTGTATATGATGGCAGAGGTTACTTATCCTATTCATGCTAGTGTTTTGAGACAAATGCTTGATGTGAAGATAACTGTTCCCAGTGATATGGTTGGGAATGACATTACTCATGCTGAACAGCTGGTTCATGATATTAGGAGAAGTCTTTTTTTATACTAGAGATGGCTGCTAAGCATGGGATTCACACCATGGGGTAATTTGTGTCTTTATTGTTGTATTCATTTGTATCTTTTTATTAGTTAAAAAAATGATATGTTTCCTCCCTTGTATTTGGATAGTTGCACTCTTTGTTGTATATAGGTACTTGTAGTGGTTAATTACCACACAAATGGTAATCAACTCACCATGATGCTGACTGTTCCATCAAAGAGTTGGCTAGTCCAAAGGGTACAACTTTGGTAAAGACACATCAAATCTGTTGATAGCTGTAATGGTTAGCTCAAAACCATAGGGTACTCAACTCACCCATGCTTCATTGCTAAGAGTTGAAATGGTCATCAATTCACCATGGATCTTATCCTCTGGAAATCCAAAGAATTGGCTAGCCCACATGTATATGGCTTGTGGTAAAGGCAGTGGAAATCCATATTTGGTTCTCAATTCACCAAGGTGATTTATTCACCTAAGAATTGGCTAGTCCTGAGCAAACGGCTACAGGTAAAGACAAGTCAAATCCGTTTCTGGCTGTGATGATTTGCCAATAATCGTTAGGGTTTGTCAACACACCAATGATTCATGTTCTAAGTGTTGACCTGGTTACTAGTTCACTAGGGTGATGTCATGATTCCACCAAAGGACTAGCTAGCCCAAGAGTGAGTAGCTACTTGGTAAAGGCTTATCAAATCTACTCATGTTGCTGCTGGTTCCGGTTGCTGCTGATAGGTTGAAGTTGTTGTTGGTTCCTTGTTCTTAAAAGATAGTTACTAGTTGTTGCTGATATATAGGAGTTGCTGCTGGTTACCTTATTTGCTGCATATGTTCATATTTCAATCCTCATGCTCTAGTTGATAAGAGATCTATCAAGAATCTTGAACTTAACAAAGTCAAATTCAAGATTAGGGGAGGATTGTTGGGAATTATAGAAGTTACTACTGAAGAATACTACTGACAGGTTCATACGGATAGCTATAGTAGTTCCTGCTGATAGACGTATTCCTGCAGATTAAGTGTTCCTGCGGATATAGTGTGTCCGTAGCTTCACAATAGATAGACTTTAGTTATTTTAAGACAATATATGTAGGATATCTTTTATACTTTTACTTTATACGTTTCTTGTAAGAAGGTTTAGGGTTCCTTGTAGTATAAAAGGAACTCAAGGCTATGCATTATGTACGACCTTGAAAACAATCTTTAGTGTTTTATAAAGATCCATAGAGGATCAAAGTGTTATTAGTTATTCGTATTGTTCTTATTTGTGTTTATATTCTGCGTAGACACAAGTTAATACAGAGATTCTCTACATAGTGTGTTTGTGATTACATTAACATACTATCGATCCACAGGCTCAAAGATCTATCAAGGAGTAGATCCTACATTGATTTTGACCTATGATCGATTTGTGACTTTCATCGTGTATATTCGATTTATCCGATGCGTTTTGGAGATATTTGGAGACGATTTCATTCTGCTAATCTGTTTCCTTTGGAAATGTTTGATTCGATATTATCCTGGATATTGATTTGTTGACTGAGCATTGAGATGCTAACAACGGTTATATTAGATTTGTCATCTTTGGCGATTTTATAAACTCGAAATTCTATACCATGGTTTCCAACCCGGTAATCGATTATGATCACCTTGTTTTGAAAACTCATGCATTAATCCCTCGCAGTTGTGAAGATACTTCGTTTGATGAAACACGCCTCGGGAGTTATTCGAATTGTTTAAAATTTCGCTATGTATTCCATGACGAACTACCAAGGTTACCATCTGAATGTGAAATCTGGTGATGAGAATTTTTTAGCCACGACTCGAGATATAATATGGTTGCAATAAAGGCATGTGTATATGATGCAAGTATTATTACGCCTGGCCAATGTGATAATAGTTACATCATTTAAATTGAACTTATTGGGATCATATGATATTTTGAGCAGTGTGTGAGAACAGTAAGTTGGTTGATTCGGGAAATTTATCCATATAAGAGTGACGTTGGCTTAATTCTGAAAACTCCGTTGTGAATGACATCAGTGGAAGGGAAAGAATTGAAGAGCCAGCTTCTAGGAAGTGGTTTCACCTGTGCAAGCGTATATCTTTGATGTGTTTTTGTTTTATTCTGGAAGAAGAATAATAATCGTATGAAGCCATGGATTAATTTCGGGAAGCTGAATTATGTCATGTTTTGTGTGAAAGAGCGAGACATTCCTAGTATTCCTTTTTTATTCGTTATGATCTCTATGAGCGTTGAATTGCCAATTGTATTGGCTACTACTCCAACTGTTCCTATGGAATTTGAGAAATCATGTTTTACATGAACACTTGGACAATTTTTCATAGTATGACATGTTAGTGTATTCAGACACAAAAAGAGAAACACAGGGATCATCTTCATAAATTTTGTGTCAACATTTTTGCGTTAGAAGAAGCTCTATGAAATGTTTCTCGGAGAGTAACTTTAGTTAGAGGAAATGAGAGAAGAAGTTTGAGAAACTGAGGAAAGAGAGTTGTTCCTACTCAAGGAGGAGATTTAGCTATGTCCTTATGCAGCACTGGATGATTTTGGTTATGCATCATCACAACTAGAACCGTAGGAGGTGAACATCTGACGCATGAATTGAGAGTGATGGTGGCAGACATGAAGAAGCTCAGGAGCAAGACTGTGGTAGATCAGCTATGTTAGAGATGGAGGAAGCAGTTGAAGTGAAGCACACGGTTCTATCAACTCTATTCATCTTAGTTGTACTAATATGTATATAGTCTTGAAGCAGAAGCTGGACGGGATGGCATGAAGGCGGCGGTGACTACATCGGTGATTTCCACGCACAGGAGGAAGAACAAAATGAGTGAAGTACAGTGGAGCATTGACTAGGACGGCTTGCTTGGAAGATCGGCAGTGATTTCTTTCGGTAGAAGATTATTCAAGCTACATGTCGCACCTGAAGTGATCGTGACTGAGAATCGCATCTGGTTCACACTTTCAGAAGAGGTGCAGAAGAGTTTGATGTTTTAGCATTTGAGGAAGCTTTTGATTCGCGATGCGTTAGATCTTGGATTCATTCTTATTCGTACGATTATTCTACTTATTCCGTTATGCCTTCTGATACATTCTGGATACTCTAGTTTGTGATTATGATCGTCGGTACGAATTTGTTATCCATCTCTTTATGAGACCCTTGATACATTTGATGATTCGATTTGTGCCCCTCAGACTTTGGCAAGTTCCTTTATCCGTTCAGAATTTGGTGGGAGTTGATTAAAATTTATCGCTTAGTACTATCTTTGTGTTGCCTCGTGGGTATTGATGTCTCATGTATCTCCTTGTAGGATTCCATTTGTCATCAGTCATCTGTCATCTGCTACGCATTTGTTTCGTCTTCGCTTGATCAGATTTCTTATGATTTGTGTTCTGTGGAGAGCATGGGGCTATCCTTTGTTGTCGGGATCTAGTCATGAGAAAATTTTTGTTTGTGAAGATATTGTTGGAAGGACCTCCCCGAGCGTGAGGTTAATTGTAACGTTCTTTTGTGATTTGCTACGTCTCCGTCTAACTTTTGCGACTTCAATTTTCGAGGACAAAATTTTTCTTTTAGAGGGGAAGAATGGTAAGACCCGAAAATTTGAACATCTATAATACCCAAAATACCCCTCATTTTCAAACTTAGAATACGGATTATAATTATAACCTAAGTATCTATGGGTTTATACTTGAATATTTCGTGACATTTGGAACTTTAAAACCTTATGATAAAATAAAAACTACAAACTTATGTATACATAATACATGTACATATTTAATTAAACTCTTATGGACCGATTACTTAGAGTTGGAAACAAGTAAACATAAACATAAACTAACCTAAGCCCAAGCCCAACTAGAATTTTGATCAGCCCACTTTANGAGAATGAGAAGAAAACCCTAGCCTCCATTCTTACCATTGTTTTTCTCTCCAAAGTTCCAGCAAGAAGAAGGTGTATTGTTGATTGATTCGTGGTGTTTTATTCTAGTCTATTTTATCCTTCCATTCGGCTCTCAAGGTACTCATGAATCTCCTTTGATTTCACCCTTAAGCGACATACGTATATATGAATGAATAAATTCGGATTTAACCATGTTATATTAATCATAGTCATGTTGTTTACTTCTCCATTCGAATCAGATTGTATACATGACCTAGGTCTATGTTTTCAAGCCCTAATATGAACATTTATGACACATTAATCATGACCTAAAACCTGGAAACCCTAGAATTTAATTGGAGTCGATTTGGGTTTAACTGAGTTACGGTTTTGTTGTCCTTTTATGAGGTTCATGCTGTGCAGAATTTTGGGTCGGATTAATGGATGTCCAAACTATTGATGCCAACGTGTTTTTAAGTGATTTTTGAGTCTAAACATAAGTACTACTTGTCTACTTTCTGTAAAAGTAAATTATATGCTTATTTAAGGACGGGAAGTACGCTTTTTGATTTTTACAACATAAGTTGTCAAAGCTGAGTAATCGGGTCTGAAATTCAGATTTTTCATGTTCAAACCTTAAGGATTTAATAGCTTTCCTTTTACAAAGGTAACATATGTGTTATGTGTGACTTCCTGGAATTTTGGTGGATTTTTCTAAGGTGTTGAAATGGATATTTTAGGTGCAAGCTTTCTGCATGTTTGTGCAATTAATTTTCTGGGTAGGTCTGGGAAAACGATTTTTCACATGGAGTTCCACTTAAAAATAAAATATGGGAAAATTCATGTAGACTCTCAAGACATATGTGCTTCTGTGAGAATCTTGTTGATTTTTATTTTGGACTTCTGATACGTCTTAAAAATTCATTAATGGGCTTAATTTTGTTATAAAACCAGTTAACTTCTATTATATGTGAAGAGGGTGTTAAGTGTGTTATTCCTATTTGTTGGTGCCCTAAATACATGGTCACGTGTCGTTTATGTCCTTTTATGTCGTTTTGAGTTATTGAGAGTGTGTTAACCTAATTGAGATCCTCGAGCCCTAAAACCTAATTAATGACTTTTATAAGACCTAAAACCCTAAATTGGTACTTAAAACCCTAAACACATTAAGTGAACATTTAACTTTAATCATTTAAGAGCTATGAACCATCTAATATACTTTGGTCTTATTAGAAACCCTAATGTGATAAATTATGAGTTTTACCCTAAACTCGCTAATACAGGAAAACCTACTAATTATGGAAACTTACTAAATGGAAACTGACTAATTCGGGAAACCAATTAAAAATAGAAAGTTACTTAAAACGACTAAGTTACTTAAAGTGGAAAACTACTATAAATGGAATCTTACTATTTTTGGAAAGTTACTATTTTTGGAAAGATGCTATAAATGGAAAGTTACTAAAAATGGAAAGTCGACAAAAACCAGTAATCTGATTTAAAACAAGTTATTGATAATAAGCCGATCCTTAATTCGTGTAGATTCGCTGAAGGAGTGACTTCCTATTCCTATGTTATGATATGGTTTCGTTGGCGGTTTATGGTACAGATATTCTACCCATTTCAGTAAGGGTGCTTTCTCTCGCTCTCTCTCTCATGACTTGATCTTGATCTTTGATTCATTATAAGATTCCCTAAGCCATTGCTATGATCCCTTATGCTTTGATTCNATTATTACGCCTGGCCAATGTGATAATAGTTACATCATATAACTTGAACTTATTGGGATCATATGATATTTTGAGCAGTGTGTGAGAACAGTAAGTTGGTTGATTCGGGAAATTTATCCATATAAGAGTGACGTTGGCTTAATTCTGAAAACTCCGTTGTGAATGACATCAGTGGAAGGGAAAGAATTGAAGAGCCAGCTTCTAGGAAGTGGTTTCACCTGTGCAAGCGTATTTCTTTGATGTGTTTTTGTTTTATTCTGGAAGAAGAATAATAATCGTATGAAGTCAAGGATTAATTTCGGGAAGCTGAATTATGTCATGTTTTGTGTGAAAGAGCGAGACATTCCTAGTATTCCTTTTTTATTCATTATGATCTCTATGAGCGTTGAATTGCCAATTGTATTGGCTACTACTCCAACTGTTCCTATGGAATTTGAGAAATCGTGTTTTTCATGAACACTTGGACAATTTTTCATAGTATGACATGTTAGTGTATTCAGACACAAAAAGAGAAACACAAGAATCATCTTCGTAAATTTTGTGTCAACATTTTTGCGTTAGAAGAAGCTCTATGAAATGTTTCTCGGAGAGTAACTTTAGTTAGAGGAAATGAGAGAAGAAGTTTATGAAACTGAGGAAAGAGAGTTGTTCCTACTCAAGGAGGAGATTTAGCTATGTCCTTATGCAGCACGGGATGATTTTGGTTATGCATCATCACAACTAGAACCGTAGGAGGTGAACATCTGACGCATGACTTGAGAGTGATGGTGGCAGACATGAAGAAGCTCAGGAGCAAGACTGTGGTAGATCAGCTATGTTAGAGATGGAAGGAAGCAGTTGAAGTGAAGCACACGGTTCTATCAACTCTATTCATCTTAGTTGTACTAATATGTATATAGTCTTGAAGCAGGAGCTGGACGAGATGGCATGAAGGCGGCGGTGACTACATCGGTGATTTCCACGCACAGGACGGCTTGCTTGGAAGATCGGCAGTGATTTCTTTCGGCAGAAGATTATTCAAGCTACATGTCGCACCTGAAGTGATCGTGACTGAGAATTGCATCTGGTTCACACTTTTAGAAGAGGTGCAGAAGAGTTTGATGTTTTAGCATTTGAGGAAGCTTTTGATTCGCGAGCGTTAGATCTTGGATTCATTCTCATTCGTACGATTATTCTACCTATTCCATTATGCCTTATGATACATTCTGGATACTCTAGTTTGTGATTATGATCGTCAGTACGAATTTGTTATCCATCTCTTTATGAGACCCTTGATACGTTTGATGATTCGATTTGTGCCCCTCAGACTTTGGCAAGTTCCTTTATCCGTTCAGAATTTGGTGGGAGTTGATTAAAATTTATCGCTTAGTACTATCTTTGTGTTGCCTCGTGGGTATTGGTGTCTCATGTATCTCCTTGTAGGATTCCATTTGTCATCTGTCATCTGTCATCTGCTACGCATTTGTTTCGTCTTCGCTTGATCAGATTTCTTATGATTTGTGTTCTGTGGAGAGCATGGGGCTATCCTTTGTTGTCGGGATCTAGTCATGAGAAAATTTTTGTTTGTGAAGATATTGTTGGAAGGACCTCCCCGAGCGTGAGGTTAATTGTAACGTTCTTTTGTGATTTGCTACGTCTCCGTCTAACTTTTGCGACTTCAATTTTCGAGGACAAAATTTTTCTTTTAGAGGGGAAGAATGGTAAGACCCGAAAATTTGAACATCTATAATACCCAAAATACCCCTCATTTTCAAACTTAGAATACGGATTATAATTATAACCTAAGTATCTATGGGTTTATACTTGAATATTTCGTGACATTTGGAACTTTAAAACCTTATGATAAAATAAAAACTACAAACTTATGTATACATAATACATGTACATATTTAATTAAACTCTTATGGACCGATTACTTAGAGTTGGAAACAAGTAAACATAAACATAAACTAACCNTAACCATGTTATATTAATCATAGTCATGTTGTTTACTTCTCCATTCGAATCAGATTGTATACATGACCTAGGTCTATGTTTTCAAGCCCTAATATGAACATTTATGACACATTAATCATGACCTAAAACCTGGAAACCCTAGAATTTAATTGGAGTCGATTTGGGTTTAACTGAGTTACGGTTTTGTTGTCCTTTTATGAGGTTCATGCTGTGCAGAATTTTGGGTCGGATTAATGGATGTCCAAACTATTGATGCCAACGTGTTTTTAAGTGATTTTTGAGTCTAAACATAAGTACTACTTGTCTACTTTCTGTAAAAGTAAATTATATGCTTATTTAAGGTCATGAAGTACGCTTTTTGATTTTTACAACATAAGTTGTCAAAGCTGAGTAATCGGGTCTGAAATTCGGATTTTTCATGTTCAAACCTTAAGGATTTAATAGCTTTCCTTTTACAAAGGTAACATTTGTGTTATGTGTGACTTCCTGGAATTTTGATGGATTTTTCTAAGGTGTTGAAATGGATATTTTAGGTGCAAGCTTTCTGCATGTTTGTGCAGTTAATTTTCTGGGTAGGTCTGGGAAAACGATTTTTCACATGGAGTTCCACTTAAAAATAAAATATGGGAAAATTCATGTAGACTCTCAAGACATATGTGCTTCTGTGAGAATTTTGTTGATTTTTATTTTGGACTTCTGATACGTCTCAAAAATTCATTAATGGGCTTAATTTTGTTATAAAACCAGTTAACTTCTATTATATGTGAAGAGGGTGTTAAGTGTGTTATTCCTATTTGTTGGTGCCCTAAATACATGGTCACGTGTCGTTTATGTCCTTTTATGTCGTTTTGAGTTATTGAGAGTGTGTTAACCTAATTGAGATCCCCGAGCCCTAAAACCTAATTAATGACTTCTATAAGACCTAAAACCCTAAATTGGTACTTGAAACCCTAAACACATTAAGTGAACATTTAACTTTAATCATTTAAGAGCTATGAACCATCTAATATACTTTGGTCTTATTAGAAACCCTAATGTGATAAATTATGAGTTTTACCCTAAACTCGCTAATTCAGGAAAACCTACTAATTATGGAAACTTACTAAATGGAAACTGACTAATTCGGGAAACCAGTTAAAAATAGAAAGTTACTTAAAACGACTAAGTTACTTAAAGTGGAAAACTACTATAAATGGAAGCTTACTATTTTTGGAAAGTTACTATTTTTGGAAAGATGCTATAAATGGAAAGTTACTAAAAATGGAAAGCCGATAAAAACCAGTAATCTGATTTAAAACAAGTTATTGATAATAAGTCGATCCTTAATTCGTGTAGATTCGCTGAAGGAGTGACTTCCTATTCCTATGTTATGATATGGTTTCGTTGGCGGTTTATGGTACAGATATTCTACCCATTTCAGTAAGGGTGCTTTCTCTCGCTCTCTCTCTCATGACTTGATCTTGATCTTTGATTCATTATAAGATTCCCTAAGCCATTGCTATGATCCCTTATGCTTTGATTCGTTCTTTATGATTCATTTGATATGATTACTTGATATGATCTCTTTCATATATGATTCACCTTCATTTGATACTCCTCTGATTATGATTATGCTATGCTATGATTCGGATATGCTGCTATGATTATATGTATGTATGTATGCTTCGTATGCCCGAGTTTTCTGACTAGTCATGGAGGTACCATGGCCGTGTCATCGAGGCACCGATGGCATGACACTTTCTGTGGAGGTGTGATTGATCCACGGTGTCCCTACTTTGTTTATGATTATGATTATGATTATGAGATCTCCTGGCCATTTATGATATGTGTATACCCGTCCTGGGAGCAGGGTGCATGTGTGTTTATGTATGTATGTATGGGGAGCGTATGGATGTATCCTAGCACTTATGTTTATGTATGGTTATGATATGGTTATATGTATGGTGAACTTGGTATGTGCTCTATACTCCTTCACGTTTGGGAGCTAGCTACTCCATGTGGTACCGAGAGGTCTCCCCTCTCCGTATCCTTTGATATGTGATTATGGATTATGTATGTATGTATGTATGAGACCTATTCGAGTGGCTCTGGTAGGTCGGCTCGTGGCTTCCTTATATTTCTATGTGTCTATTCGAGTAATTCTGGTAGACATGCCTTTGTTGAAACGTGCTCTTATTCCTCTTATGATTATGCTTATGTTGATATCTCTATGATGCTTCGTTTCCCTTTGATTTATGATATTGATTCAGTTGATCGTTGATCTCTTATACATTTGACAGATGATATTCCTTTCAGCAGAAGCTTATGATGTCATGTTTCTTTTACTTATATACGTTTCGTTTATCCATTTGCTTTGTTATATATCTGTTCACTGGACTTTTTAAGCTCAGCCGCATTTCCTTTCCTGCGGCAGGTTTTAGGTTGGAAGCTGGGTTTGGGTGAAGAGTGCATTGGAGCGTTAGTTGACTATGCCGATAATTAGAAGCCCATTTACATCTGGATTACACTTAGATTTGGATTCGATTAGATATTTGTTTTAGATTTGTATTTCATTTTGGATAGAGTTAGCATTTCTTTTGTACCCTTAGAATACCTTGTAACTTTATGTTTATAAGTCTTCCGCTTGCGTTTGTATGTTCTGATTTGGCACCATAATGTGACATTTTGACCCTCATCGGGTTGGGGTCTTACATAACCGGTCACCCTTGTTTGACTTTGTACTAAAGTTAAAAAACACATTTTTTTTATTATCCCCGTATAACTATTACCCCATTAACACCACTTTACCATTATTCTTTTTCCCCCCAATTTCAAGAACCCTAATTCCCAAATTCCAGAAACCTAATTTTTTTATCTATGCAATAATTAAAATGGGTAAAGGTAAACCCGACAAGAATCGTGTGTTCACAGTTAACCTATAACACGATGGTTTTTTTACGATTAAACCTTTTGATTATATGAACGCAGATGAGAAGCAAATTACAGATCTTAACCTTGAAGGTATGTCATCTGTTGATCTCTTTGATGTAGTTAAGCACTTAGTGCATAATCCACTTAGGAGACTTTATTATTGCAAAGTAGGAACCCCATTAAGATTAGGCATTAAGGAAATTAAAAATGATGCTGATGTTCAGGCATTTGTAACTTCTGGTTTTGAATCAAAATGGGTAGTTGATATGTATGCTGAACATCTTGATGAAGATGCTTCAGATTCTAGGGACAAAGCAGAGTCTATTGAAGTAGAAGAGGGAAATGAGTCTAGTGATGCTTATTGTTCTAGTGATGAGGAAGATTTAGGTGATGTGGAATTCTTTCATGAAGGTGATGATAATGTCGAAATTAAGAATGTCACTACCAAAGACCCGTTTTATATGATGTCACATGTGGGCCAATAAGCGTAGCCGGTAACATTACATAATATTGAAGGTTGCACAAAGTTTCGTTACCTAAGTTAGTATTTTTGAGAGTAAATTACCTAACATTGAAAATTGTAGAAAGTTCGTTACCTATGTGTAGAATTAACCCCTTTTAAAATTACAAGGTTACCTTTCATATAAAGCCACAAAACCGATTCACCTTTAATTTGTAAGTTTTCTCGCGCCAATTTGATCAAAATACATTATGTTCACCATTTTGTTTTACTTGATGATATAAAATACTACTTTAAACATTTAGTTATTAGTTTAAGAATACTTTACATAACCAAAGGCTTGTATACCAAAATGATATATTTGTTGTGTGAGAAGCTCCCCTACCAAAATGGTTGAAGGTTCAAGTCCTGCTTAAATATGTGATATAGTATATAGTATGTATATTGAGAGATAGATGATTGCCGTTATAAAAAAAATGCTTTACATATAATTGTTGCCCTTCATGTATTAGAAAAACTAAACTATAAAATAAGATAAGAAAGATATTGAATAAGTGGTATAGACACATCATGGAATAACAATTGAACACCACCCAAAACCCTAGTTTACTAATTTACCATATCATGAATATAGTAAAAAACATAAACATATAACGGTTGTATTATTTATCTTTTCTTATACAATAACTATAAAGTTAACAACAAACACATGTAATTCATTAGAATTTATAATTGTATATGTTTGATAACTGAACTCCGAAAATGTGGAGTGAAATTTTCTTTAAGCTTTCAGAAACCTTTTAAAGAAATGACCTCATTATCCTTACATTTTCGACATGTTTAAAACTTGATACTATACGAATCACAACGCCGCTTTGTAACCTTATCCCTCGTCGTCCGCTGTAGAATTAACCCCCACCTTTGGTTTTTATGATGGGGACTTGAAGATCTGAAGCAACCAATCAACGAGCGAATTCAAGACAGAACAAGTGTGGATTTGTGGTCCTACGATGGATGAAACATAAGGAACTTTAAAATTTAGCTTCCATTGTTAATGTGTGAAAGTATAAAAAATGTTAGCTAATGGCCGGATTTGAGAGGGCCCAAAACACAACCAACATTTGCTGAATTTTTAATCCTTCTGAATTTTTTAATCACAATTAGCAACCAAAAACGGCAGCGTATTACATGCTCCATATTTTATAATTTATAATTATAATTAGCTCTATTACCAACATTACTCTTTTATAATGTACATGCAAAAGTTTATTATTACTAAGGTGTCGTTTGTTTTTTCACAATAAGCTCTTTTTCTGTCTTTTCACTTCTTTTGTCTGCGGGAGGGCAGATGTTTATGTTTGTTTTTTTGCAGACATAAGTACTTCTTTTTACTTCTTTCCTCTTCTAAATTTCAGACATTATCTTTCTCTTCTTACCTCTTCTTTCACTTCTTACATCTTCTTTCACGAACCCTACATCTCTTTCTCAATATCCGTTTTTTAACGTTTTCATTTTTTTTTTACGTTTTCGTCCATTTTTTTACGTTTTCGCCTGTTTTTTTATGTTTTCAACCGTTTTTTACGTTTTCGTCTGTATTTTTACGTTTTCACCGTTTTTTTCGTTTTCGTCTGTTTTTTCACGTTTTTCTCCGTTTTTTTATGTTTTCGCCTGTTTTTTAACGTTTTCGTACATTTTATTTATACTTTTTCGCCTGTTTTTTTAACGTTTTTATCCTTTTTTACGTTTTCGTCTGTTTTTTTACGTTTTCGCCTGTTTTTACGTTTTTGACCGTTTTTTTACATTTTCGTATGTATTTTTACGTTTTCACAGTTTTTTTGATTTCGTCTGTTTTTTTACATTTTCGTCCGTTTTTTTATCTTTTCGCCTGTTTTTTTACGTTTTCGCCCATTTTTTTTTAACTTTTTCGCCTGTTTTATTTTCGTTTTCGTCTGTTTTTTTTATTTTTTCATCTATTTTTTTATGTTTTCGCCCTTTATTTATGTTTGCGCTCTTTTTTCACGTTTTCGCCCTTTTTTACGTTATCGTCGGTTTTTTATGTTTTCGCCCATTTTTTTATGTTTTCCGTCCGTTTTTTTACATTTTCGACCGTTTTTATACGTTTTCGTCTGTTTTTTTACGTTTTCGCCATTTTTTTTATGTTTTCGCCAGTTTTTTTTCGTTTTCGTCTGTTTTTTAGCGTTTTCATTTTTTTCTTATGTTTTCGTCTGTTTTTAACGTTTTCATGCGTTTTCTTACGTTTTTGTCCTTTTCTTACGTTTTTTTACGTAAGATAAATTAAGAAAATGTACAATAACAGACGAAAACATAAAAAATCGGAGAAAAACGTAAAAATAGACGTAAATGTAAAAAAACAGACAAAAACCTAAAAAAACAGATAAAACCGTAAAAAAGGTCGAAAACGTAAAACGAAAACGTAAAAAACTTAAAACAACAAAAACATAACAAACGTAAAAAAATGAAAACGTAAAAACTGTAAAAAAACGAAAACGTAAAATAACGTAAAAAACAAAAACGTAAAAAAAGTAAAAAAAAACGTAAATAACGGTAAAAATGAAAACGAAAACATAAAAAAGTAAACGAAATGTAAAAAACGGTCGAAAACGTAAAAACAAAAATGTAAAAAAAAAGGACAAAAACCTAAAATAATAGACAAAAGAGTAAATTAAGGTCCAAAACGTAAAAAAAACAGACAAAAACGTAAATGAACGGACGAAAACGTAAAAAAACATACGAAAACGTAAAAAAATAGATGAAACCGTAAAACGACAGACAAAAACGTAAATGAACGGACGAATAAGTAAAAAACGGACGAAAACGTAAAAAAAGGGATGAAAACGTAAAAAAATGGATGAAAACGTAAAAAAAACGGATGAAAACGAAAAAATGGACGAAAACGTAAAAAATGGACGAAAACATTAAAAAACGGATGAAAACGTAAAAAAACAAAGCGACAAAAACGTAAAAAAACAGACGAAACGTAGAAAACGGTCGAAAACGTAAAAAAACGTACCAAAACGGTAACAAAAGGACGAAAACGTCAAAAAATTTGTAAAAAAAAAAAGGAAAAGAAACAAAATAGTACTTCAATAGCACAAAAAAATAGTATTAAAAAAAATAAAAATAAAATAAGGTAGAAGTACTTTAATAGCACAAAAAACAAACGGTCTTATTCTTGCAGATGAAGAGCTTAAATGTACCTCTTTGCAGACATGGTTTGCAGATGAAGAGGTAAAAGCTCTGAAAAAACAAACGACACCTAAGATTCAATTATTTCACTTTCTTTTATTGTTTAATGCTTTAGTAAGATGGTTTAGTGAATTCTTTTCTCTAGTATATTGTCTAATAGGTTGAGGATTTTCTTATTTTAGTAGTCTATGCCCCATACTTTATTACTAGATGATTTTATCTACTTCCTGTATGTATGACTTAAGGCTAAACACATTACTTATGTTCATAGGTGCTTACTATGATATTCTTATGGAGCGTGCTTTGCGAAAAGCCATTGATTGTGTTATTTTCATGTGCTGTAAACTGTCGTTTCTTCTCACAACCCGTGTCGAAAACATAGTCCCACATACATATGTTTGTATGGTAATGGGAAATTATGTAAGAAGTTGAGTCAGGATCTACCTCACTTTTACGAGATTAGGTATTGGTCTTGTTGTTGACTTTGGGTCGGTTTGTGTAAAAATTTACTAACACATTTAACCATTTGCATATGGCCATATATTGTTTTTAGTTTTTTATAAGTCTGGAAATTGAGCATAAACCTCATCATAGACATAAAATAAATAAAATAAATAAATAAATAAATAAATAAATAAATAAAAAATAAACACCTATCTTTTAGATGCAAGTAATAAACGAAAATGGTATTTTGAATTTTCAAAGTCATTCTAGAAAAGTAAATCACTGACATAAACTACACTTGATAAATAAAAAGCCTAATTTTATCATGTGATGTGACCCAATAAAATTCAAAATTGACTACACATAGTTTGTCAAAACTAGCTCAAATTCGTTTTCAAAAAATAGAAGTCATAAAAACACGTGTTTTATCTATGAAATGAAAATTTCACAGAAAATGTAATTAGTTAAACTGAAATTAATATTATCTCTAATACTTATAATGCATGCATATTCATTCTTCAAACTTAAAATAATTAAAATTGAGTAATTTTAGTGGACTATTATACCCTTAATTAAAAATATTTGCATCTTCTATAACTAAATTAATATTTTAATTATTGTTTAATTTTTAGACTTTTATTAATTTTTGTTTCTAACCAATGAACTTTTTTCTCGCAACACAATTGAACCCTTAAGTTTTGCATCAAGGGTCAAACTAGAATCACAATTTTACAAATATAATTAATTACCGCTATACGCCGTTATTTCAGGTAGCTGGTATTTGTCTAGTATATTCTAATTGATTAATCTAATTTACAATAAAGTCTAAAACTTTATGTGGATTTCAGATTAAATTTTTTAGTTTTAATAATTTTTAATATACGTGAAATCTGAATTAATTTTGTTTCAAAAAACAACCCTGTGTGTGCACATACTTTATAACTAGTTTATATAAAAAAAAACTATTAAAACTCTTTCATAGTATAAACCTATGTTTGGTACATAAGATTATTGAGAGATTATGCTTATTTTTAAAAAAATAAACTAAGCTAGTTAAAATATAAGTCTCATTTTGGCAGACCTAACTTATGAGAGATTATAAATAATAATAATAATAATAATAATAATAATAATAATAATAATAATAATAATAATAATAATAATAATAATAATAATAATAAATCTTTCCTAGTCTCTAAAAATCAAATGTTAGTTAACGTAGCTTCTAAAAGTAATTTTTTTTTATAATCTCTATCTCCATCTTCATTTACAGCACAATTGTCTTCAGTTCCAACAACAATTACTTCTGCCAATCATACCCTAAATACAACATTTTTTAAGCTTGAATTTTTTATTTTTTATTTTTGCTAAAAATTAATATAAATAAATTATTAAAATATAAATTATGTAATTCGAGTTATTCGGGTCAACTCGAAGATTGAACCACATTTAAATTCGGTTTCGGTTTGATCCAATTTGAATTTGGTTGTGTTCGGTTTTCGTTTTTTGCTATAAAAAAATTTAACCGAACTGACCGAAAAAATAAACTGAAGAACCCGATAACTAAACCTACCAACACCGCAGGTATATAGTGCTTCACACATTTCTTATCTATTCAATGACTTAAGTGTTTGTGTATTGATTGGCCATGGCTGTAGTATCTATCCCCCATAAGTTTTGAGTATCTATTCATGATGTTAATTTGTTTTGGGACCACGTGCACGTGCAGTTTTGTCAAAACTAGCTCAAATTCGTTTTCAAAAAATAGAAGTCATAAAATCACGTGTTTTATCTATGAAATGAAAATTTCACAGAAAATGTAATTTGTTAAACTGAAATTAATATTATCTCTAATACTTATAATGCATACATATTCATTCTTCAAACTTAAAATAATTAAAATTGAGTAATTTTAGTAGACTATTATACCCTTAATTAAAAATATTTGCATCTTCTATAACTAAATTAATATTTTAATTATTGTTTAATTTTTAGACTTTTATTAATTTTTGTTTCTAACCAATGAACTTTTTTCTCGCAACACAATTGAACCCTTAAGTTTTGCATCAAGGGTCAAACTAGAATCACAATTTTACAAATATAATTAATTACCGCTATACGCCGTTATTTCAGGTAGCTGGTATTTGTCTAGTAGATTCTAATTGATTAATCTAATTTACAATAAAGTCTAAAACTTTATGTGGATTTCAGATAAATTTTTTAGTTTTAATAATTTTTAATATACGTGAAATCTGAATTAATTTTGTTTCAAAAAACAACCCTGTGTGTGCACATACTTTATAACTAGTTTATATAAAAAAAAACTATTAAAACTCTTTCATAGTATAAACCTATGGTACATAAGATTATTGAGAGATTATGCTTATTTTTTAAAAAAAAAAAACTAAGCTAGTTAAAATATAAGTCTCATTTGGCAGACCTAACTTATGAGAGATTATAAATAATAATAATAATAATAATAATAATAATAATAATAATAATAATAATAATAATAATAATAATAATAATAATAATAATAATAATAATAATAAATCTTTCATAGTCTCTAAAAATCAAATGTTAGTTAATGTAGCATCTAAAAGTAATTTTTTTTATAATCTCTATCTCCATCTTCATTTACAGCACAATTGTCTTCAGTTCCAACAACAATTACTTCTGCCAATCATACCCTAAATACAACATTTTTTAAGCTTGAATTTTTTATTTTTATTTTTTGCTAAAAATTAATATAAATAAATGATTAAAATATAAATTATGTAATTCGAGTTATTCGGGTCAACTCGAAGATTGAACCACATTTAAATTCGGTTTCGGTTTGATCCAATTTGAATTTGGTTGTGTTCGGTTTTCGTTTTTGCTATAAAAAAATTTAACCAAACTGACCGAAAAAATAAACTGAAGAACCCGATAACCGAACCTACGAACACCGCAGGTATATAGTGCTTCACACATTTCTTATCTATTCAATGACTTAAGTGTTTGTGTATTGATTGGCCATGGCTGTAGTATCTATCCGCCATAAGTTTTGAGTATCTATTGATGATGTTAATTTGTTTTGGGACCACGTGCACGTGCAGTATTAAATATTTTGTTTGTGCTGTTTGTGCACAAAAGATCATATCATACTCTTTGTTTTTGTCTTTGCATATAACAAGAAATTCATTAACACGACCTTGTTTTAACAAAGACAAAAACAACGAGTATGATATGATCTTCTTTTGTACACAAACAAAATAATTAAATACTGCACGTGGTTACCAAACAAATTAATATCACGAATGGATACTCAAAACTAAAGGCGGATAGATACTACAGCCATGGCCAATCAATACATAGATAAGAAATGTGTGAAGCACTATATACTTGCGGTATTCGTCAGTTCGGTTATCGGGTTTTTCGGTTTATTTTTTCGGTTAGTTCTGTTAAATTTTTTCTAGCTAAAAGCGAAAACCGAACACAATCAAATTCATATTGAATTAAACCGAACTAAAACCGAATTTAAATGCGGTTCAATTTTCGAGTTGACCCGAATAACTCGAATTACATAATTTATACTTTAATCATTTATTTATATTGATTTTTAGCAAAAATAAAAAATACAAAATTCAAGCTTAAAAAATGTTATATTTAGTGTATGATTGGCAGAAGTAATTGTTGCTGTAACTAAAGACAATGGAGCTGTAAATGAAGATAGAGATATATATATATATATATATATATATATATATATATATATATATATATATATATATATATATATATATATATATATATATGAAATTATAAGCTATAATAACTAACATTTGATTTTCAGAGACTATAAATGATTTTTTATTTTTATTTTTATTTTTGTAATGTCTCATACGTTAGGACTGCCAAACGAGACTAATATTTTAAATAGCTTATTATTTTTTTAAAAAAAAATAAGGATAATCTCTCAATAATCTTGTGTATCCAAGATAGCTTTATACTATGAAGGAGTTTTAATAGCTTTTTTCATATAAACTAGTTATAAAGTATGTGCTCACACAGGGTTGTTGTTTGAAACAAAATTAATTTAGATTTCACGTATATTAAAAGTTATTAAAACTGAAAATTTTACTCTAAAGTCCACAAAAACTTTTAGAATTTATTGTAAATTAGATTAATTAATTAGAATCTACTAGACAAATACCTGCATGAAACGACGGCGTATAGCGGTAAATAATTATNGAATTTAAATGCGGTTCAATTTTCGAGTTGACCCGAATAACTCGAATTACATAATTTATACTTTAATCATTTATTTATATTGATTTTTAGCAAAAATAAAAAATACAAAATTCAAGCTTAAAAAATGTTATATTTAGTGTATGATTGGCAGAAGTAATTGTTGTTGTAACTAAAGACAATGGAGCTGTAAATGAAGATGTATATATATATATATATATATATATATATATATATATATATATATATATATATATATATATATATATATATAAGCTATAGTAACTAACATTTGATTTTCAGAGACTATAAATGATTTTTTTATTATTTTTATTTTTATTTTTATTTTTATTTTTATTTTTATAATGTCTCATACGTTAGGACTGCCAAACGAGACTAATATTTTAAATAGCTTATTATTTTAAAAAAAAATAAGGATAATCTCTCAATAATCTTGTGTATCCAAGATAGCTTTATGCTATGAAGGAGTTTTAACAGCTTTTTTCATATAAACTAGTTATAAAGTATGTGCTCACACAGGGTTGTTGTTTGAAACAAAATTAATTTAGATTTCACGTATATTAAAAGTTATTAAAACTGAAAATTTTACTCTAAAGTCCACATAAAGTTTTAGAATTTATTGTAAATTAGATTAATTAATTAGAATCTACTAGACAAATACCTGCATGAAACGACGGCGTATAGCGTTAAATAATTATATTTGTAAAATTGTGATTCTAGTTTGGCCCTTGATGCAAGACATAAGGGTTTAATTTGTGTTGAAAGAAAAAAGTTCATGGGTTAGAAATAAAAATAAATAAAAGTTTAAAAATTAAACAATTATTAAAATATTAATTTAGCTGTAGAAGATATAATATTTTTAATTAAGGGTATAATAGTTCACTAACATTACTCAATTTTAATTATTTTAAGTTTAAAAAATGAATAAGCATGCGTTATAAGTCTTAGAGATAATATTATTTTCAGTTTAACCAATTACATTTTCTTTAAAATTTTCATTTCATAGATAAAACACGTGTTTTTATGACTATTTTTTGAAAACGAATTTGAGTTAGTTTTGACAAACTATGTATGATCAATTTTGAAGTTTATTGGCTCATATCAGGTGATAAAATTGGGCTTTCTTATTGATCAAGTGTAGTTTATGTCAGTGATCTACTTTTTCTAAAATGACTGAGAAAGTTTGAAATGCCATTTTCGTTTATTACTCGCATGTAAATGATAGGTTTTTTTTTTTTTTTTTTTTTTTTTTNTTTTTTTTTTTTTTTTTTTATATTTTTTTTTTATCTGTATGATGAGGTTTATGCTCAATTTCCAGACTTATATAAAACTAAACACAATATATGGCCATATGCAATATGTTAGTAAACTTTTACACAAACCGACTCAAAGTCAACAACAAGACCAATACCTAATCTCGTAAAAGTGTGGTAGATCCTGACTCAACGTCATACATAATTTCCCAATAGCATACAAACATATGTATGTGGGACTATGTTTTCGACACGGGTTGTGAGAAGATACGACAGTTAGCAACACATGAAAATAACACAATCAATGGCTTTTCGCAAAGCACGCTCCATAAGAATATCATAGTAAGCACCTATGAACATAAGTAATGTGTTTAGCCTTAAGTCATACATACAGGAAGTAGATAAAATCATCTAGTAATAAAGTATGGGGCATAGACTACTAAAATAAGAAAATCCTCAACCTATTAGACAACATACTGGAGAAAAGAATTCACTAAACTATCTTACTAAAGCATTAAACAATAAAAGAAAGTGAAATAATTGAATCTTAGTAATAATAAACTTTTGCATATACATTTAAAAGAGTAATGTTGGTAATAGAGCTAATTATAATTATAAATTATAAAAATATACTATGGAGCATGTAATACGCTGCCGTTAACTGTGATTAAAAAATTCAGAAGGATTAAAACTCAGCAAATGTTGAGTTGTGTTCTGGGCTCTCTTAAATCCGGCCATTAGCTAACATTTTTTTATACTTGCACAAATTAACCATGGAAGCTAAAATTTAAAGTTCCTTATGTTTCATCCATCGTAGGACCACAAATCCTCACTTGTTCTATCTTCTTGAATTCGCTCGTTGATTGATCACTTCAGATCTTCAAGTCTCCATCATAAGAAACCTAAGGTGGTGGTTAATTCTACAGCGGACGACGAGGGATAAGGTTACAAAGCAGCGTTGTGATTCCTATAGTATCATGTTTTAAACATGTCGAAAATGTAAGGATAATCAGGTCATTTCTTTAAAAGGTTTCTAAAAGCTTAAAGAAAATCTCACTACACACTTTCGGAGTTCAGTTATCAAACGTATACAATTATAAATTCTGAAGAATTACATGTGTGTTGTTAACTTTATAGTTATTGTATAAGAAAAGATAATAATACAACCATTATGTTTTTTACTATATTCATGATATGGTAAATTAGTAAAATAGTGTTTTGGGTGGTGTTCAATTGTTAGTGCATGATGTGTCTATACCATTTATTCGATATCTATCTTATCTTATTTTATAGTTTAGTTTTTCTAATGCATGAAGGGCAACAATTATATGTAAAGCAAGTAAAACAAAATGGCAAACATAATTTATTTTGATCAATGGACTAGGATTGTCTCAAGTTGAAAAATCAACTTGAGTCAAGTTGGGTGATTGTAAGCCATTGGATTTAATCCAATGGCTCCAAATCAAAAGAACTTTCTTTTGATTTGAGCATTGGATTAAATCCAATGGCTTACAATCACCCAACTTGACTCAAGTTGATTTTTCAACTTGAGAGGATCTCCCTCCAATTGGCACGAGAAAACTTACAAATTAAAGGTGAATTGGTTTTGTGGCTTTATATGAAAGGTAACTTTGTAAATTGTAATTTTAAAAGTGGGGTCTGTTTTTCTTTGTTTGAGTAGAGAAAAAGGACCAAAGAAAATGCAATTGAAGAAGACTAACATGAATCACTCGATTCGTGTGAGCTATCCTCTAACAATGAGTAAACAGTGGAAGAAATTAAAATCGTCAATGTAGATAACGAGTACTTTTGGTCGTCCGTGCAACATATAATGACATTTTTTTAGTGATACATATATAAAAGCTAACATTTTTACAACATACATTTGAAAGTACGTAGTCAAAAGAAAATAGTGCATAGTGAGCTTCAAAAAATCTATACTACCTTATAATGGAGATTAGCATTTTTATTCTATTAAATTTTTAAGA
Organism: Artemisia annua; assembly: GCA_014162995.1. Classification (NCBI taxonomy): domain Eukaryota; kingdom Viridiplantae; phylum Streptophyta; class Magnoliopsida; order Asterales; family Asteraceae; genus Artemisia; species Artemisia annua. The sequence continues at coordinate 43,796 of LBNU01011329.1, forward strand.
TTTTTTTAAATAGATTTTAAGCATCTATAATACTATAAGATTCATTCCACAAATTGAATGTGCAATAATGAAGACAGAGGTTCATGAGTTAAAATCGAATTTTCAATCCTTTATTGTTCTTCAAGATTAATTACCAGCATAGGAAGAGTCATGCGGTTACAATGCTTTCTTCTTAATGGAGGGTAATGGCTTCATATGAACAGGCCTATGCTTTCAATTGTTCCTTCTTAATGATGATATCAATTGTTACTTCTTAATGGAGTGTATGTATTCAGTTTTTAGTTACATCAGTAATCGGCTAATCTAAATTACTATAAATACAGTATGTCGTATTTATCAATCACCATAATCATCAAATCCTTTGTTTTCCAAAACATAATTGAAGCAAAAGTTACCATGTCTAGCAAAGCTTCAGGTAGCAAGTCCATCCAGTCTTCAGGTAGCAAGTCCATCCATGTTGCTGACCATAATGGTGATTTATTTTTGGAACAGCTCGATGCGGGTGTTAGTGGCACAATTGTTGTTATGATTTGTAGGATCTGGGATGTGAATGCAGTAAGTGGGAGGTATTTGAGAACAGATGTTGTTGTCATTGATGCCAGGGTAAGTTAAAATTACATTTACATTCATGCATAGAGTATGGGAATCTTAAATTCTGATTCAATGTTTTGCAGGGTAAGGTGATGCATTGCTATGCATGGAGCAATATAGCACACAATTTTGTCGGTTTAAAAGAAGGTGGTGTTTACTCTATCATGAATTTCATTGTGCAGCCAAACAAGGATGATTGTGGCATCATTAGGCAGGATCCATTCATTCTTAAATTTGATGGGTCCACAATCACTAGAAAAGTTTCTGTTAAATCTAAGGGCTATGTCAGATATCCTTTTGAGCTCCGATTTTGATGAAATTGAACCTACAAACAATAAGTATCTGATAGGTCAGGCTTTTTGTTTAAACATTTTTCTGTGGCATGCTTTTTTATGGCATGTTGTAATTTAAATCTTTTCATACCTTATTGGATACTAGCAGATGTCGCAGGTTATGTTACAAATGTTGGGAGGACAATAATTCAGAAAAGTGGGTCAAGGACTCTTGATGTCTATCTGGCTAACAAGAGGTGTTTTGTTTCCCTGATGTTGTTATTCTTACAACCAAAAAATTAGTTTTTCTTTCATTAATGAGTACCAGAATTAATGAACAACCGATATTTTTGATTTATTAAAACAAGGGGCATTTAATAAGAGTGACGCTTTGGGGTGGATTGGGCGACATCTTGATAAAAAAGAAAACAAAGCATGTTGCCCTATGTCCGGTTGTTATAATTTCTGTTAATGCTAAACACTATAACAGTGAATATCAATAGAATATGGTTTTGTAGCTCACGTTACCTTATTGCCAATTTCCGTTACAATTTCCCCTCCTTGCAGATAAGCTCTATCTCTCGAGCAGCTCCTCCACCTTGATTTATGTCAAAGATGACATCCCTGCATTGATAGATTGATGACATCAAATAAGTACATATTATTGTCATCATTTATCCTATTTATTTGACTTGTTTTATTATATTATTTATAAGAATCGATACTTAATTATTCACTTTAGTAATTCTCAGGTAAAATCAAGCAATTGGTGAAACTTGGCGATTTTGGACGAATTATGGAGCAAAACTAGCAAGATGTCAAAAGTCTACTGAAATCTAGAAGATGCGCCGTATCACTCTCAACAAATACGCCGCAATATCATACTTAGATGAATTAGAAGACCATTGCTGACTTTGAAGAATGCGCCGCATGTAATTCCATCATGTGCCGCATATGAAACTTTGGTCAACGAAGAAAATCAAGCTTGTTAAACTCCAGATACGCCGCATTATACTTCTGACATACGGTGTATCACTATCCAGACTTCACCATATACAATCCAAGACACTGAAGGACATGCGCCGCATAAAAGATCAAGATACGCCGCATTTGAAGACGATATACGAATATTACAGAATAAATTAATCTTGGACCCCACGGGAAGTTAAGTCAATGCGCCGCATCTACTTACTCGATGCGCCGCGTCATACCCTAAGACAGAAACTATAAATACCCCAAGACATACATGAATTTTGTGTGCTACAAAACCCTAAGGAGACGAATTCAGTCGAAGAAGCATCACAAGACACACCCCAAACAAAGATATTAAAGCTTTAAGAAGGTCCTGCATGTATATAATTCATTAAGTAGTTTTGTTTTATTGAAATAGTACGCTTTAATTCATCAGGATTGATGGGCTTGTGGCCACCATACTGCTCCCCTTAAAATTGCTTTCCCATCAAATAAAGTTTATATGATGATGTTTTTCTTGACTTGTATATGTGCATTGATAACCTCTGTGTCTAGCTGAGCCTGTGGTCTGCCATACCTGTTCCTCGCCTACTTATCTAGTGTCTAGAAAGTAGGATAGACATAAGTGATCATTAAGAGTTTACTCGCCTATATTTAGGATCCAACGAGAGAGAATAGATTACGATACTCATCATATAAAACTAGCAATAAAACAAGTGACAAGCTCCTTAACTATCAGGACAGGCCTTCTTCTGCTTCTATTATCTATCTGTGTACGTGTTGTTATTCGCTGGTTCATGCTCATTAGTTTATTTACTGTTTAATAAAACCAAACTGTGCCAGTCTCTCAGGCTGAACCCTCTTTCATTAGATTAGGCTGTAAAACTAACTTAGGGTATTAAAATACTGATTAGGTTAACTAGATAATACGTTCACCTCTTAGTGATCGACAGTTCGACACTCTACTTACCATTATATTAATACTGACCGGGTACACTGCTTGTTAAGTGTGTGTGTTATTGATAAGTCGGCTAAATATAAATTTAAAACTAGTAGGCATTAATACTGCTAAACCTCAACGACACATCATACGCAACAAGTTTTTGGCGCCGTTGCTGGGAAGTGAATTGTTATTATCTTTTAATCTGATTAGAATTTTAATTAGTTTTGTTTTTTTTTAAGTTTTTAGGTTCTAACCACTAACTTTGTCGTATATTAGTTAGATTGCATTCATTGTATAATTTGCATATTTACTGTTTTTTTTGTGTTTTTATTTTTCTGTAATTTTTGTTTTTATTTATTTTCTTTGGTTTTTCTGCATTACTGATGTCGTTGTATTCTGCTGATACAAACGATACGGCGCATTTGTTTACCAGATACGGCGTATTGCGTTTTAACTTTTTATAAACTACAATGCGTTTAATAATTCGAGTACGGCGCATCTAGCCCCATGATATGGCTTATTCTATTTTTAATAAGATGTAGGATACTAGATAAGCTTACAAACACATTTATGCTTGTGGTATGGTTCGATGCAGGTAAGAAAGAAATGTAGAGAGAGAAAGTTAGAGAGAGAAAGAGATGAAGCCTTGAGAGAAAACCAAAAAAAAAGAAAATAGAATTATGAGAGAAGGCTTACCCTCTCCAAGGATGGAGAGGGGTTTATATACATGAGTTTTGCCACTAGGGCGTGCCACTTGGGCTGCGGATCAGGTATACAGTGGGTAAAGACCCGTCCTTCTTCCGAGAACTAATCTAATTCTAAACTACGTATAACTAACTAATGTAACTACTACGAGCTAAACAATGCTTAATCATGTCTGGGGTGACCGAATCTTTCTTATACAAAAATCGTATTCCTAACAATCTCCCCCTAAGAGAAGTCACCCTTTTAGATCTTGATTCTTGAATTCTTGCATTGAGATCTTTGTAGATTCTTTTGTAGCTTGTAGTTGTTGATTCTTCATTGATAATCGACTCAAGATGACTTCCTAGATGTATATGATGATCTTTTGACTTTGCTCTTTGTTCTTCATCCATATAGTTAGCTTCAAGTCATCTATGAGTGTATGTGTCTCTTCGTGATGTTGTGATTGTCTTTGTGATGTCATGCTTACACTTTTCTTGATCATGATCTTCTGCATCAGAGTTGAGGAAGCATAGTTGAAGCCCATTCTTTGATCATGATATCTTAAGTTACGATGTTGAAGTGTAAGCATGAGATGATGAATCTGCATCTTTTCAACAATCGGCATCAATCGTCAACTTCTTTGTCTTTGGTGTGATTACGCCTTTCCAACATGCCCATACATCTTTGTTGAGTAGATCTTCCCGGTTGAACAGTTCTGACGTCTCCTTTTAGATGTTGGTATGAGCATTTGGAACTAGAGTGATGGTGGTGAACATGGTAAGTTTGGTATGTTGAGCTGCATAAAATTTGGTTAGTAATAAACATACCGGCACTTACAAGTTCGGACTTCGAGATCGTCAACAGCATAGTGTGAAGACTTTCTCTAATCCTTACCAAGGCCGTTCCTAATTGGATGCCCCCGAAAGGGCTTTCACTGACATACCGAAGTACACCAACGATTAGGTGAGTCGCTGGAGATCACCCCACGACTGTAGACCTTTTGGAACACCACCAAACACACTAAGCGTAACCCACAAGAGATTACCGAAGTGACAGGCTGTCAGGGCTGTTTGATGTTGACCCTGGCAGGAGTTTCTACTCAATCACTGAGAAATACTTATGTATATTCCCTCATAAGTGTTCTCGGCAGATTGCTAAGATCTGCGTAGGACTCAAAATATTACAACTGGTGTCCTTAATGTTGAACAGCCAGTGTAGAAGTATCAAGTGTTCCTATGAGATCTT
>LBNU01011329.1:48581-71119 GCA_014162995.1 Artemisia annua
TGATGTTGACCCTGGCAGGAGTTTCCACTCAATCACTGAGAAATACTTATGTATATTCCCTCATAAGTGTTCTCGGCAGATTGCTAAGATCTGCGTAGGACTCAAAATATTACAACTGGTGTCCTTAATGTTGAACAACCAGTGTAGAAGTATCAAGTGTTCCTATGAGATCTTTTGATGCATCTCTTGGCTCTAGACTCGATAAGTGCACATTGGTTATCCTATTCGGAGACTAGGGAGGGGTCTCCTGTTTCAATATCAACTAGCTCTAAGAGACTAGTCGATAGTTTACACTGGTTCCCCGTGAGAATGAAACAAGCTCTTTTAAGAGAACTTGAGTGGCTGGGAGGTTTAGTGCAGTGCGTCACTGGGTCCATGACGTCTTTATCTTCAATACCGATGTTACCTTGGTAACAATCAGTAGCATATGAATTGAACCTGGTTTCTGCCCTAAGGTTGAATATTTGGAGGGCTATTTCTTTTCACCCTTTCTCAATTCATTTCTTTTTAACTCTTCAACCCCTTCAGTGCTTATCGAAACTTCATTTACTAGAACCTTGTTGGGTTTGTTCCAGTCCTAGCTCAGTCTTAGTCGGCACTCTTCCCTTTCTCACTTTTCTCCTTTTCACAATCATTCCTAAGGACTTCTAATCTATCTATTGGATTGTCCCTGGGAAGATCCCTCCGGTTCTGGTGGATCATGGGAACATATACCTAACCTAACCATCCTTATAACTCCATGCTTTAAATAAAAGTGGTCGGTCTTTTGGTAATTTTCCACAATCGCCATATAACGAAATCATTGAAAATTCTCTCAAAGTGTTTATGATAAAGAAACACATTTTTTAACACTTTGAGAGTTTTATCATTTTTCCAAATGCTCCTCCTTGACATGTGCTTATAGGTAGAAAGAAATTTTCACATGTCGGGGTGAGTTGCACTTATTTGAATTGATCGGCTCTTAATAGACATATACCCGAGGGACACATTTACGTTGCTTAGTTAAAGGGATCCATTATCATCTTTTAGGTGATAACTAGCCCTAATAACTAACTTGAAGTTGTTAACATTCCTTAAAAAGGAAGTTAGACCCGTCAAAGTATATATCTAAGAAGAGTTTCTCGAAACGGTACTATCTACTTTGACCAATCCTCTTCGAGACACGTTTACATCACTGGTAAACCAGCTTGAAATTATTACCCGGCCAGGACTAGTCTTTTTGATTCACGACTTTTCATGTTTCGTCAATTCATGAGTCAAATTCTGAGTCATAAGCAATTCACGGTTTTTACTTGAATTTGTAAAAACCCGTTAAAGACTCTTAGCCACTTGCTCCCCCTCAATATGTGCACATTGATTGAATCAATTTTGAAAAACTTTGGCACATACGGGTGAGCTTGCAAAAGAGATCATTTATATATCATTTTAAATCCCTTGCTCCCCCTCAATATGTGCTTTATTCGTGCTCCAAAATATTTTAAAATTTTAGCACATAAGGGAGCGATCTTTTGAGTCCAAAACATCTTTATAAGTCCAAAAATATCACATTTAATCACTTGCTCCCCTTTAATATGTGCTTTGATTAAAATCCAAAATATTTAACATTTTAGCACATAAGGGAGCGTTCTCGATAGTCCACAAACATTCTTTATGAGTCCAAAAACATCACTTTTAAATCAGTTTTTATATTTAAATCACATTCTCTCCCCCGATCATAAAATTTCAAATCTTTTGAGATTTTGTGATCCCAATTGATTTAAATGATTTTCGAAAAAGCTTTGGAGAGACATATGGCAAAATTTTAAAAGTTTACTGATTTTGAGACACTTTTTGAGTTTTCACTGTGGCTGGTGCACAAAGTTTTGAAAGGTGCAGAAATTTTGAGCACATACGCTCCCCCTCAACTAATGACCCGTTTTTCCATTTTAACGTTTAGTAGCCATTAATGTGAGTGGTAACGTATATGAGAAAATTTAAGACCAATGGCCACCTTGTACACCACAAAATATCTTTTGAAGAATTTTTAGAAGAAAGAGATTTTAGGAAAACAAGACTTCTCTTCTTTTACTAGAAAGGCTGCACTGAAGTGTACAACCATTCGGATAATCCGCACACAGTGAAGACATGATAACGTGTTTATACACTGATTTTGAAAACCGGGTTGCTATCTGAAGTAATAGCAAACCATAATTTAAGCAAACATAATTTTTGGTATTTTTGAGTTTTTCAGATTTTTATGGTTTTTATATGCTTTATATTTTTGTATTTTCCTTTTCTGAGTTTTATATTATACATATATATATAAGGATATGTGAAGTGAATCAGTTACTCCTCATTATCTTCCTGAAGACTTTTGAGTGACTCAGGAGTGATGCTCTTCATTCCAAGACGTGGGAGAATGAATTGAAACCGTTCTCTAGGAAGTGCCTTTGTGAAGATATCAGCCAGCTGAAATTCCGTCCTCACAAAGTAGAGTTCCACAATTCCTTTTTCCACTTGTTCTCTGATGAAATGATGTCGAATATCAATGTGCTTTGATCTTGAATGCTGGACGTTGTTGCAGCAAAGAGCAATGGCACTCTTGTTATCACAGTACATCGGAACTTTGTTGTAGTTAAAGCCATAGTCGGATAATTGAGACCTCATCCAAAGAATTTGAGCACAGCATGATGACATGGCAATATATTCAGCTTCTGTAGAGGAGATTGATGTACTCATTTGCTTCTTTGATGACCAACTAACCAGCTTATCTCCTAGAAACTGAGCACCGCCAGAAGTACTTCGTCGAGTATCTTGACAACCCGCATGATCAGCATCAGAGTAGGCTGTGAGAGCCATTGCAGTGTCTTTAGGATACCAAAGGCCCATGTGAATTGTTCCTTGAAGGTACCTGAAGACTCTTTTGACTGCTTCTAAGTGCTTCTTAGTAGGTTTGGATTGATAACGAGCACACATGCAGACAGCAAATAAGAGATCAGGTCTGCTGGCTGTGAGATACATCAATGATCCGATCATGCTTCGGTATTTGGTTTGGTCGACAAGTGCTCCTTCAATATCCTCATCCAGCTTAGTTCTCTCAACCATTGGAGTATCAACAGATTCACATGATTCGAATCCAAATTTCTTTAGTATTTCAATGGCATACTTGGATTGATTGATGAAGATACCATGTGGGTTTTGAGAAATCTGAAGCCCCAAGAAGAACGACATTTGCCCCATCATGGACATTTGGAATTCTGTACTCATTTCTTGTGCAAACCTATCACATTCTAGTGGATCGGCTGATGCGAAGATAATGTCATCCACATAGATCTGAACGTGGAGACGATGCTCTCCCAACTTTCTTGTGAACAAGGTAGGATCGACAACACCTTTGGTGAATTGGTTGGCTAGAAGAAATTTGGACAGTGTATCATACCATGCTCTGGGTGCTTGTTTAAGACCATATAGTGCCTTCTTCAAGCGATAGACATGATTAGGGCGTTCAGGATCAACAAACCCCTCTGGTTGACTTACATATACTACTTCCTTTAAGTGTCCATTGAGAAAGGCAGTCTTCACATCCATTTGGTATACAACCATGTTCTGACTGGCTGCATTGGCAAGGAAGATTCTGATGGCTTCAATTCTGGCAACTGGTGCGAATGATTCCTCAAAGTCGATGCCTTCTTCTTGTCTGAACCCTTTGGCCACAAGTCGAGCTTTGTTCTTTAACACTTCACCATATTCATCAAGCTTCACTTTGAAGATCCATTTGAGGGCGATAATCATTGCACAGTCTGGAGGGGGCACTAATTCCCAAACATCTAGTCTGTCAAATTCATGGATTTCATCTTGCATTGCAGTGAACCAGGACGTTTTAGTCAATGCTTCTTTATAATTCTTTGGTTCGACTTTGGCCAGCACGTTGCTAACAAAACACCATAAAGCATCTGTGGCAAGTTGTCGTCGTGTAGATACTGGCCTAGATGGGTTACCAATGATGTTGTCAATCGGGTGATCATTTGTCCATTTCCTGATATGCTCATGAAGTTGATGATTGGGAATTGAAGTAGCAGTGTTGGAATCTTCTGAGGAGGTTGCCAAAGTAGATGGTTCAAGAGCAAATATGTTGACAAAAGGTTCATCAGGTGGTTGAGTAAAAGGATTCACTTAAAAGGTGTTATCAGATGCTTCTTCTTGTGGAATTGAAGAGTGTTGATCTGTGTGATTGGTATGACTAGATGATGGAGCATTCTGACTAATTGAGATTGAGATGGAAGGCCCGTTTGTGGGTTGAGGTTCATCATTAGCAGCAGCATCAGGATCTATGACTTGTTGTTCAGGTTCGACTCTCTGTTGAGGCTCAAAATACTCATCATACATTGAATCAAACAATTTCTTCAAGTCCTCACAGGTAGGTGGCACAGAAGGAGCATCTGTGGTGGAAGAATTTACAAGTCCTGAACTAATGGGACCAGGAGTCCAAAGATTAGATGCGGGTCTTGAACTGGAGAATTCAGGAACCGTTTGTTCGGTCAGCTCATCAAACGTGACATGGATGGTTTCCATGATTTGTCGGGACCTTTTGTTGTAGATTCGATACCCCTTCTTGTTTGGTGCATACCCAACAAAAATTCCAATATCAGCTTTTGCCTTTAGCTTTCCCAAGTCTTCGCTATCATTGTTTGGGTAACATAATGCACCAAAAACACGAAGGAAAGAGAGGTCGGGTTTTCTTTTATGCACTAGCTCATAAGGAGTTTTGCAGTGAAGAGGATGTATTAGTGATCTGTTCTGAGTGTAACAAGCCGTTGCAATTGCCTCTCCCCAGAGAAACATAGGAGCTTTGGAGAAGATCAACATAGTACGTGCTGCCTCTACAAGTGTACGGTTTCGTCTTTCAACGACTCCATTCTGCTGAGGGGTTCGAGGTATACTCCTTTGATGACTAATTCCTAGATCTTCATAAAACTGAGTAAGTTGTTGATTGACAAACTCCGTTCCATTATCTATGCGGACGAATCTGACAGTTTTATTGAGTCCAACTTGCAGCTGCTTGATTAGTTTGATGATGATCTCAAGTGTTTCATCCTTGGATCTGAGGAATTTGACCCATGTGAATCGAGAGTAGTCGTCAACAATCACTAACACATATCTCTTTCCAAATATGGTTTGCACTCTCATGGGACCACAGAGGTCCATGTGAAGGGTATGAAGAACTTCCATGATGGTGTTGATGGTTTTGGCTTTATGAGTATGCTTCTTGCTTTTACCAAGCTGGCAAGCGGAACAAAGATGATCCTTTTCATACTTCAGCCTGGGCATGCCATGAACAAGATCTTTACGAGTAAGTTCATTGATGGTTCCGAAATTTAAATGGTTCAAACGACGATGCCACAACCACGACTTGGTCTTGGAAGCCTTAGATAGTAGACAGATTGGAGATGATTGCAGCATGTCTTCAATGGATATAGTGTAGAGGTTTGTGCCACATCTGCCTTTCAAGAGATCCATACCATCCAATCTTCTAACATGACAAGAGTGTTTTCTAAAGGTAACTTCTAGATCTGAGTCACAAAATTGACCTACGGAGAATAGATTGTGCCCAAGACCTTCTACATAATATACCCGAGAGATAACGCTGTCACCAACCACATAATCTCCATAACCCATTATTGCACCAAAATGATCATTCTCGAATCTAACAGTCCCGATAAACTTTTTTCACGAAATTTCTGAGTCGCGAGCGATCCCCCGTCATATGTTTTGAGCAGCCTGAGTCCAAATACCACAGGGCGATTTGTACGACCTGCATTTGAAATCAGACAGATATGGATAACGGACAAACTTGGATCCCCAACCAAAAATGGGTTCCGATTGGTTAGCACAAACATCAGAATTGGAAGAATTAATAGTGACCTTAGTCATAACATGACATGCTGGGGAGCTAGACTTATGGTTAGCACATTGGGTTCCTATAGGAAAAGTTCCAAATCCTAATGTTGGGAAACTTAGGATTAGACTGTTTGGCAAAGGGGCGATGACTTCCTATTGATATTATTCTTCCAGTGGGTCTCCAATGATAGCCAACATTAGTAAACTTCCTTCCTGTTGCTTTCCAAACATGTTTTACACGATTATAATAAACAGTATGACAACCAGGGGATACTTTAGAAGCATACAAACATGTCTTAACACACACATCATGATTACCAAAATTTAAATAGTTATTACAGATCTCACAACTGGTTTTAGAATTCGAATTAATTACAGTACGCCTAGAGCTAATACTAGAATCAACACGATTCTCAACGTTCAGATCAGTCTTATTGTTCCTAATGTGGTCTTCTACTTTCTTTCCTTGAGCACTTTTAGCTGGCGAAGTCCTATCATTCCTTGTATTGCAACTAGGCTTTGACCCGCTAGCATTAGTGACAACTTTTACTCCTGTAGAATTAATGATGGGAACATTAGAACGAGAAACTGCTGTTTGATTTCTGGTATCTGATGTGTTATGTTTTGGTGATGTTATGGGCACTTTAAAGGCAACATGCTTGTTCTTAACCTTAGAGGAAAAATCATTAGACTTATCACGCATGCAAACAGCTTTAGGACATGTACCAATGGCATAATCTAAAAGCTCATATGATCTGTTGGTGAGATAATACACATCACGGATGCCAATGTCCGCAGGACTCACTATTCTAACCTCTTCAATAGTTTCGCAGAGGATATCTAGGCAATCCTTGAGATACCTAAGGTACTCACTGTGAACAAACGCATTATTCCTAAGGGGAAGAGGAATATTAATGGCATCAGCATCAGTTCTTTTTGTTTTCCCTTTCACCTGAGTCTTTAGATTCTCATTTTCTTTGAGCAAAGAAGTTATCTTTTCATTGTTTTTATCACGCATGATCTTCATCGAATCATGTAACTCTTTGTAATGTTGTTTGATTTTAGAGTTTTCAGCTTGAAAACAATCATTTTCGTATTTCAAATCGTTAATGACATTTTGAAGTTGAAGATATTGAGAATCTAAACACGGAGGTTTCTGGGAATCAATCGCATCACATTTATTATCAATCACATCACATTTATTCGTCTTAGAATGAGCAATTTGAAGCTTCAGTTTCCGAATCGTGTTAGTGTGAGCTTTAATTCTTTCATCCCTTTTGGCTAATTCAAAATATGCATCAAATTCAGGAGCATCCGAAGATGTCTTAGCATTTGAGTTTCTAATTCTTTCTTCTAGATGTTGGTATCTTAATTGCAAGTTAAGATTATCAACCTCTAGTTTTGAAAATTGCTTGACCATGTTATCATGATCATCTTTTTGAATTTTTTCACGCAGTTTTAAATTCTCCCCCTCAAGCTCAACAACACGATTCTAAAAAACCTTTAACGTAACAGACATATCATAAAAATGGGAAGCAGATAAGGATGAATCAGTAGCAGTATAAAACACATCTTGAGCAATGCAGATTATCATTCATGATGAGAGCATTTTTCCTCGCAATTTCACTATGTTGAAGATCCATTACAGTTTTTTTTCCTTCACGTTCCTGGTTTTTAAACACCTCTTTCATTTCATTGATCTCTTGTTTAAGGGACGATTCCATGTATTCAAAATGGCTTCTGATTTGTTTAAAAAATGGAATGACTTCTGTGAGATAACATTCTTTTGTAACTTCAAAACCCCTTTCCCCCTCAGTAATTCCCGTTGGACTAATCCTCTTTTTACACGTTTTGTCAAAATCCGCAAACATTTGATACAGTACATAGCATACATACATGCTAATAAGAGTTTTACATTGAGTGGGAAGTGCTATCTGAACTTGGTTCATGGGTGTATTGGGAGGATATACCGTGGGTTTAGCAAACTTAAGGGGAGTGGTATCCATAAGAAGTTCAGCTTTCATTTTTTCCACATCTAAATCCCAAAAAATCTGTTCAGGGGTTAACCTAGTTTGAGGCACAAAGACAATTAATCGGTTCTGCTCATAGTAGTTATGGGGCTTGATATTAACACGATTTGCTATGCACATGGGATCCTTCATCTTATCCTCAAGTCTTTTCCTATTTTCTGTTTCAATTTCAACAATCTCTTCTGTATCATGCACATCAGGGGATTCATGATTGGGCTTAAGCATCACATTATAGTCATATAAGGTAGGTTGAGAGGCACTAACGCTCCTAAGATAATTAGTTTTAGGCACACCTGTATCCTTATCACTATGTTTATCAAGAAGCTTAATGTGCTTATGCATCATTTGAGCAGTTTGAATGGTTTGGCCTTGTGTGTACAATTTGTTTTCAAGCTTGTTCTTTAAGGCCTTTAATTGGGGAAAAATCGTTTAGAAGTTTGGTTTCTCTGCTTTGAAAATCTAATTTTAGTGAATTGACCTTGTTTTGAATCTCCTGTTTTTGTTTAACAGTTTGATCGATTTGATTTTGCAAAGATTTTATTTCCCCTCTTAACTCTTCATCCTTTAAATTCCTCTTGGTAATATACGTACACATTTGCCAATTCATTTTCTGTTCACGTTCAGTTAACTCAAATTTTGCACATTGTTGATACATATTCACCTGATCTTTGAGAATATTAATCCTAGTGGTTAAGGTGTTATCAGGTATAACAGCAGTATATTCATCATATTCACAAGTATCATTATTAACAGAAGAGTCATCACTTGGTAAAGCAGTCTTGACACTTTGTTTCAAGTATTGCTCAAATGGGACAACATTACTATTACCCATATCAGCAGAATTTAAATCAATAGTGTCGGTGTGTTTTACTTCGTTATGAGTCCTTTGATTGTGCATCACATCGTCAACATGTGTATCTTCAGATGCTCTACTAGATTCATCAGACTCTTTATTGTTATCCATATGTTGTTGTTTTGAGGAAACATTAGTGTTTTTCAAACCAACATCATCTGGCGTGACAATACTAGTTTGATGAACCTCATCGAGTATCGTTGGAATGGCACTTGTTTCATATGTGTCATATAATTTGAGTACCTCAGAAATGATGGATGATTTGGTGGATCCTGATTGATTTGCCGATGTGACTGCAGATGTAAGCTTGGCCATAAAGATGGTTTGTGCAGTAGGTTCATCATCAACATCAGAATCAAATGCATCACAATCTTCAGCCTGGAAAATGTTCGGGTCATTTAGAGCAAGATCCTGGACTGGTTGATCATCCACATCAGCATCAAAGGAGTTTCCTTCATCACCAGCAAGAAAGAGCAGCTGTTCCTCGTCCAATTTCACACCATTCTCTTGTGCTTGCATCAACAGCATCTTATCTTTGAAGTAGTCGGAGTTCTGAGGACGTTTTGGTTTAGTGCAGTTTCTTGCAATATGACCTAGCCCACCACAATTGTAGCACTTGATTTGCCTTCCTTGTCCTTGATTGCCATTTCCAATTCTGTTCTGAGCATTTCCTCGGACATTTTGTCTTCCTTGAACCACAACACGCCCATCTTACACAACAGCAAGATTACATGGATTAGATGAGATTATGCTTTGATTGTTGGTTTGAGGAAGAGTGCTTTAGAAGTGTTGAACCAGTAGAGAGACTTGATTGGAGAGATTATCAATTCTCTTGTCCATGNTCTGAGCATTTCCTCGGACATTTTGTCTTCCTTGAACCACAACACGCCCATCTTACACAACAGCAAGATTACATGGATTAGATGAGATTATGCTTTGATTGTTGGTTTGAGGAAGAGTGCTTTAGAAGTGTTGAACCAGTAGAGAGACTTGATTGGAGAGATTATCAATTCTCTTGTCCATGAAGGAATTTCCTGATTCTTGTGAATTGTTTTTGACACTTGCTGATTGCATTGAGGCTTGACCAAGAGAAGACTGATTCTGTGTTGCTTGAGTAGTTATTGTAGGGTTGATTAAGTCAGCTGAGAATTGGTTGATACCTTGAGCACTGGAAATTAGAGCAAGAGGATCATTTGAGGGATGAAATTTTTCTCTTAGCTGACGATCATACATGGCGTGTTTCTCATGTTGTTGCAAATAAGCATAGAGTTGCTCATAGTTGGTGTTTCTGAGTCCTTTGTTTAGCTTCACAACCGTGACAAATCGATCCCATTCTGGGGACATGTTATTGACGAACTTTGAGTTGAGTTGGATGTTGGGCATTGTCATTCTGATCATTCTCATGTCATTCACAAGCTTGTGGAATCTGACATAGTAATCATTGATGCTTTCACCAGGGTTCATCTTAAAGTGCTCGAATTCATCGTACAATTGAGACTCACGATCTTCCTTTGTTAATTCTGAACCAGCTAGTAACATTTTGACATTGTCCCAAACAGGTTTGGCCTCAGTGTTGAAGTTAATCAGTTTGTATATGTCCTTTGGTAGCCCTTGTACCACAATGTTTGAAGCACGAATGTCAGCATCATATCGTTTCTTTTCAGCTTCATTCAGATCATTGTACGTACGAGGTCTGTCAATTCCAAGGGTGACTGTCCCATCATCACCAGTGGAGATAACATCTCTGGTAGTGCCCATTTGGAACGGCTCTTCATCAATTGATTTCAGAATGTTCTCCCCATTTTCTTTGCCTTGACAATACAAGCGAATTCTTTGTGACCAAGACTCATAGTCCGTTCTTTCTAGCATTGGAGGTCGAGTGTCAGATCCAGCAGCTTGAATATCATCAATAGATGTTACAGTAGTCATGATGACAAGGTCTTAGACGAGATTTTACAACACACGTGACTTAAACCGAGAAACCGATTCTTTCCTGGGATTTTACTAAAGTCAACCAGGAAAACCGCTAAGATAAGTAAACCGCTGGTACAGTAACCGCTGACAGAGTAACCGCTAGTAAGTAACCAATGAAGAGTAAACCGCTGATGTAATGACTGCTGAAACTTAACCGCTAAGACTTAACCGCTGAGACTTAACCACTGTTGGAAGTAACCGCGAACAAAGTAACCGTTGTGATAGCAAACCGCTGATAATAATAACCGCTGACAGAGTAACCGCTAGCAAAGTAACCACTGAAGAGTAACCTCTAATAACTTAACCGCTGATTAGTAATCCGCTGACAGTTAACCGCTGAAACAGTACAAAGTACAGCGTAATGTTCGCTCCACTACTTGTACTAACCGCTATCACTAACCGCTGAAACCCCAAGTTAACCGCTGCTAAGAAGGTTTTAACGAAGAACAAACCGCTGCCAAGAACCAAGTTCCAAACCAACTCGTACACAACTCAAACGTTAGATTTAGTCTAACCAACTGATAAACTAGATGAATCTGACCCCTCTAATCCTAGAAGTACAAGAGAGAACACAAGAATCACCACGAACAAGCTCTAAAATGAGTAGAAACTAGTAGAAACCAAAACAAACCATACACCACAAGTCCTACAATCCCTAGGATGTAACCATGGCTCTTGATACCAATTGTAGGATACTAGATAAGCTCACAAACACATTTATGCTTGTGGTATGGTTCGATGCAAGTAAGAAAGAAATGTAGAGAGAGAAAGTTAGAGAGAGAAAGAGATGAAGCCTTGAGAGAAAACCAAAAAAAAGAAAATAGAATTATGAGAGAAGGCTTACCCTCTCCAAGGATGGAGAGGGGTTTATATACATGAGTTTTGCCACTAGGGCGTGCCACTTGGGCTGCGGATCAGGTATACAGTGGGTAAAGACCCGTCCTTCTTCCGCGAACTAATCTAATTCTAAACTACGTATAACTAACTAATGTAACTACTACGAGCTAAACAATGCTTAATCATGTCTGGGGTGACCGAATCTTTCTTATACAAAAATCGTATTCCTAACATAAGAAATTTTTTCAAAACCCTAAATGCCATACGACGCATCTGTTTCCATAGATACTATTAAATATTTAATTAAAAACTGTTTTCGAATCAATTATACAGAAGCGACGCATCAATTTTTACCGATATAGCGCATTTACTGAATCAAGAATCTTGTATTTTGAAATGTAACGAAAATACGGCGTATTAGCTTTTGCTTATGCGGCGCATTTAAATTTTTATAAATATAACCGATTTTTGATATTTAATAAAATACAGCGCATTCTAATTTAAAAGCGGCGTATTGATATTCTGAATAATAGTCTAATTTAATTTTAACGTAACTAGATACGGTGTATCCTTTTTCCAGGATACAGCGCATCATCTGCAGATATCAGCAACTTTTATTTTTCGTATTCCGTTTTCGTTGTTATTTATCGGATCTTCTACTTTATAAAACCTATCCTACTGATGCTTTTGTGATGATTTCAAGAAGTTCATGACCAGAAGTTCAACCAAGAACTTAATTACACCTTACGAAGAACCTGAATGAGCTTTTCATTCACTTAAAAAGCTTTTCAACACAAAAAGCTTTGATCTTTCAAGTTCATTTGAGCTTGATTATTTTTCTGAACAGGAAGAGGAGAAAGAAGAAACAGAAACAATGACGAAAGCCACTACCATGTAGGAGTACATGAACAAAACCCGATCAGATTACAGTTCAGCAATTGCTAGAACAAAGTTTGACGACAAGTCAAATTTTGAATTGAAGGGCCAGTTTCTCAAGGAGCTAAGAGAAAATGCTTTCAGTGGGACGGAACATGAAGATGCTAATGAACATGTGGAAAAAGTCCTCGAGATTGCAAATTTGTTTACTACAGAAGGAGTTATTGATGACCAACTTATGCTTCGAATCTTCCCAATTTCACTTAAAGGAGCTGCTAATAAGTGGCTAAGGAATGAAACAGCAGGTTCAATCAAAACATGGGAAGATGTGAAGAGCAAATCCCACCAAAGATATTGTCCACCTGCTAAGACTGCTAAAAAGATGGAGGCTATCAACAACTTCAAACAAAAGCCCGATGAAACTCTCTATCAGGCTTGGGAACATTTTAAAGATCTATTGTTGAAATGTCCTCAACACTATCTAACCGCAATGCAGGAGATAATATTATTTTATCAGGGATTGGACGTGCCTACTAGACAAATCTTGGATGCTAAGGGAGCTGTACCACAGATGAGTGAAGTCAATGCTAGGAAAGCTATCCAAGAAGCTGCTGATCATTCTCAAAAGTGGCACGATGGGATCTCTACTAGATCTAAGAGCAGCACTAATTTTGACGGGTTTGCTGCAATTCAAGCTCAATTAGATAAACTTAGTAGAGATATGAAGAAAAGAGTTGAAAAAGTATATGCTGCCCAAGTTGGATGTGAAAAATGCGAAGGACCTCACTACACCAAAGATTGCCCTATAAAGAATGAAAGTGAGACTTTTGAAGAAGCATATTACACACAATTTGGTCAACCATTCCAACCTTCAGGAAGGTTAAGGGAAGCTGTTCCGGGGTACTATCAAAAGTACAATGGAAATCCTACTTATCAAGAGAGAAGGCAAACTTTGAATGATAATTTGAAGCAAATTATGGCTGATGCTGCTAAAAGACATGAAGAGAACACTGCTATGATCAAAGAAATACGAGCTTCAACGGATACTGTCGCAAGAAACAAGGAGCTTCGATCAAAGCGTTAGAACAACAAATCGGTCAGATGAGCAAAGTTCTTCAAGAAAGGGGATATGGAGGTCTACCTAGCTCAATTGAAACTAACCCAGGGGATCATGTCAAGGCTATCACCACTACCGAAGAAGTTATGCCTAAGATACCTTTTCCTGGATGATTAAAAATGGTAATGTTTTGAAACCCCAATATTTCTTTAACTCTATAATCAGTGTAAGGAGACTGCTCAAGGAAAAATCAAGGATTGAAGAAGAGATTAAGGCTGCAATGAAAGAAGAGAGCTCTGCAACTGATCAACCTGCCTTGCCTCATAAAGAAAAAGACCCAGGAAGTTTTACTTTACCTTGTTCAATTAATAACATGTCTTTCAATAATGCATTAGCTGACTTAGGAGTTAGCATTAGTGTTATGCACTTTAAGACATTCACTACCCTAGGCTTAGGAAAATTAGCACCAACTAAGCTGCTTATTGAATTGGCTGATAAAACAGTAAAATGACCTGAGGGGATTGCTGAAAACGTACTAGTTAGGATCGATAAGTTTGTGTTCCCCGTAGACTTTATAATACTAGATATGCCTGAAAATATTAAGATTCCTTTAATCCTTGGACGATCTTTCTTGTCTACTGCTCATGCTAAAATTGATGTGTTTAAAAGGAAAATATCATTAAGAGTAGGTGATAACAAATTAGTCTATAAGTGTGAAAATCCAGTTAAGAGCATAATTAGGAACATGTATATGCTAGGATTAAGCGGAAGAAAGTACCTCGACCTAGAAGCTAAGCTCATGGGTGAAACCTTTTTACCAAAATCGTCATCTAACACAAATAAAGAAGAATCCAAAGAGTTTATTGATCATAATGTACCAATTAAGTTAAGAAACAATGACTTAAGTAATTCAGATAATGAGTGGTATGATTGTATTGTTATCAACAAACATAGAAAAACTAGAAATGCTAATGAAAATAAAGAGGTGTTTGTTGAATTACCACCACATCTTGCTTATTTATGTCTACATAATAATAATAATTTCCCATCTATTGTTTTATCATCATTACCCGAAAGGGATAGAGCTTTGTTGGAACAGATCTTGAAAAGAAATGGCGTAAAGATCAAAGATGGGCAAGATAAGTTAAATGTGACAAGTTTGAGAATGAGGGAGCGCGACGCTTGCGACTCTTTCAATGATACATACTAGGAGCTGAACGTGAATCTAACTTGAAGACTCTGGAATAAAGAGAAGTGCTGACCGGGACACAACCCGGATTTCTATCTTATTTTCCTGTTTTGTATCGAGTCTGTGAGACCTGCAGAAGATGCGGCGCATCCCCATCATAGGATGCGGCGTATCAACTGCACTGGTCATATCTTTTATTTTTTCGCATTTTTATTTTCTTTTAAACATTCTATCAGTTTATTTAATGTGGCGCATCCCTGGTTAAGGATGCGACGCATTTATTTTCTGATTCGTATTAATTCCAGGCTCGATACGGCGCATCCTCTTCCATAGGATGCGGCGTATCGACTGACCTGATGATATAAAGTTTTATTTTTTAGGTTTATTTTTACTAACTACTAATGTATTATGCAAGTTGTACCCTTCTTAACTTAGGTGTGTTATAGTTTTGGTGGTATAATAGATTTCTGTACTTTCTGTGGAGACATTATTCATAGAGCTTGAACGTTTCTCATCCACAAGAAAGTTGATTTTGCTCATAAACGCATAAAGGAGGATAATACCGAGCAAATCTCATGGGAGTTCTACGTTCTAATTCTTTTATTTTCCAGTTTTTAACTTTTAATATAAATAACGAGGACGTTGTTTAACTTAAGTGGGGGGATGGAGTTCTACGTTCTAATTCTTTTCAAAATATGCTTAAAATGTACTTAATATATAAAAATTTAAAGTTTTTTAGCATGTTTTTGTTTAAGTCTAAATTACATAGCTGCACACATAACCTTATATTTTTTCCAAAACTTAAAAACTTTAGTGTGCCGGTGACTTGTAAACTTTAGAACTTGGCTTGTATACTATTCGGGACCACCTTAATGAGTATTATCGATATAATTGGAGTGACTTGTCTAACTTGGCAAATTTCTAGGATTACACCTAAAAAGCCTACACATGTTATGTGATATTAACTAACTACACTGGTTAGTTAACCCCCTGATGTGTGTCGTGTGTCGTTGCGGCTTAGCAGTATTAATGCCTACTCAAGTTTTAAATTTATATTTAGCCAACTTATCAATAACACACACACTTAACGAGCAGTGTACCCAGTCAGTACGAATATAATGGTAAGTAGAGTGTCGATCACTAAGAGTGGAACGTATTATCTAGTTAACCTAATCAGTATTTTAATATCTAAGTTAGTTTTATAGTCTAATCTAACAAAAGGGGGTTTCAGCCTGAGAGACTGGCACAGTTTGGTTTTAATTAAATAGTAAATAAAAGTAATGAGCATGAATCAGCGAATAGCAAACACGTACACAGATAGATAATAGAAGTAGAAGAAGGCCTGTCCTGATAGTTAAGTAGCTTGTCACTTGTTTTATTGCTAGTCCTAAATGAAGCGTATCATAATCTAATATGTCTCATTGGATCTCATTATATCGACGAGTAAACCCTTCATGATCACTTATGCCTATCCTACTTTTCTAAAGACATCAGATTAAACAGGCGAGGAGCATGTATGGCAGCCCACAAGCTCAGCTAGACACAGAGGTTATCAATGCACTAATAAGTCACCAAAAATATCATCATATAGACTTTAATTGATGGGAAAGCGATTTTAAGGGGAGCAATATGGTGGCCACAAGCCCATCAATCCTGGTGAATTAAAGCATACTATTACAATAAAACAAAACTACTTAATGAATTAAATACATGCAGGACCTTCTTACAGCTCTAATATATTCGTTTAGGGTGTGTCTTGTGATGCTTCTTCGACTGAATTCGTCTCCTTAGGGTTTTGTTGCACACAAAATTCGTATATTTCTTGGGGTATTTATAGCTTCTGTCTGAGGGCACGATGCGGCGCATCAAGTAAGTAGATGCGGCGCATTGACTTAACTTCGCGTGGGGTCCAAGATTAATATATTCTGGAATATTGGTACATTGTCTTCAGACGCGACGTATCTTGATCTTGTATGCGGCGCATGTCCTTTAGTATATTGGATTGTATCTGGTGAAGTCTTGATAGTGATACGCGGTATGTCAGAAGTATAATGCGGCGTATCTGGAGTAGAACAAGCTTGATCTTATTCGTTGACCAAAGTTTCATATGCGGCGCATGATAGAATTACATGCGGCGCATTCTTCAAAGTCGGGCAATGGTCTTCGAATTCATCTAAGTATGATATTGTGGCGTATCTGTTGAGAGATACGGTGCATCTTCTTGATTTCAGTAGGCTTTTGACATCTTGCTAGTTTTGCTCCATAATTAGTCCAAAATTGTCAAGTTTCACTAATTGCTTGTTTTTACCTGAGAATTACTAAAGTAAACATTAAAGCATCGATTCTCATAAATAATATAATAAACCAAGTTAAATAAATAGGATAAATGATTACAATAATATGTACTTATTTGATGTCATCAATATCCCCCCACTTTAACTTTACTTGTCCCCAAGTAAACCTTAGATTTAAACTTATCCTAAAAGGTATTAGGATTTATTTTTATCATTAAGCACGTATTCGTTTTACATAATCACACAACCAAACACTTAACGAAGTAGAAACAAAATAATTTATCAATATCAAAACAATTCTAAATCGTTTATTTGCTTAATCGTGACAAATATTCTATCATAAGATTGGCAAGCATACGCATCTCCCCCACTAAAGCTAAGGAGTAACAAGTCTAAAACGGTAAAAAGGGTTTTGAGGCTTAAGGGTTGAACCTAGCTTCGTTCAAACATCTCCTACATAAACTTAGTAGATCGCTGGCGCGAGTCCTCGACGCTTCAACTAACGGATGGTCACTAGTGCACTTCTTGGATCGTTGGCGCGTTATTTGCATAACGGATGGTCACCAAGTCACACACTAGATCGCTGGCGCGTTAGTCAATTAATCTAATACTCGGATGGTCACTACCTTATTCATACATTCAACATTCTTACTTAGCCATCATCATATCCGGATGCTCGAAAGCTAACAACGAATACAACAATACGGTTGGGTAGGGATAACATTTAGGATATAAATTGGAGTAAAATGAAAAATAAACAAAACAAATAGATTAAAATCCTAAGTGTGGTTAGTTACTTTCCCAACNCAGCCCACAAGCTAAGATAGACACAGAGGTTATCAATGCACTAATAAGTCACCAAAAATATCATCATATAGACTTTAATTGATGGGAAAGCGATTTTAAGGGGAGCAGTATGGTGGCCACAAGCCCATCAATCCTGGTGAATTAAAGCATACTATTACAATAAAACAAAACTACTTAATGAATTAAATACATGCAGGACCTTCTTACAGCTCTAATATATTCGTTTAGGGTATGTCTTGTGATGCTTCTTCGACTGAATTCGTCTCCTTAGGGTTTTGTTGCACACAAAATTCGTATATTTCTTGGGGTATTTATAGCTTCTGTCTGAGGGCACGATGCGGCGCATCGAGTAAGTAGATGCGGCGCATTGACTTAACTTCGCGTGGGGTCCAAGATTAATATATTCTGGAATATTCGTACACTGTCTTCAGATGCGACGTATCTTGATCTTGTATGCGGCGCATGTCCTTTAGTATATTGGATTGTATCTGGTGAAGTCTTGATAGTGATACGCGGTATGTCAAAAGTATAATGCGGCGTATCTGGAGTAGAACAAGCTTGATCTTATTCGTTGACCAAAGTTTCATATGCGGCGCATGATAGAATTACATGCGGCGCATTCTTCAAAGCGGGCAATGGTCTTCGAATTCATCTAAGTATGATATTGCGGCGTGTAACACCCCCAAAACTATAGATTCGCGGAAGCATACAAGCATTTGGGGTGCTACGAATTAGGAATCACAACACAAGATAACGAGAACGGAGTAGAAATCCGTTAAATTATATTACATAATTTAAAGTCAAATGTAATACATAAGTTCAAGTTTTATAAAATAAGGCCCAGTTACATGTCTGTCCCATTGTTTTCAGAGTAACGCTTGTGTAAAAACACTTAAGATTCTTATGACCTCGCCATGCACTGCCATCAACATAATCATACTTTAAGCACCTGAAAAACATGCTAAAAGTCAGCTAACGCTGGTGAGTCTATAGGTTTAAATTAAATAGCACATATGGACCATATCAATAATCAACAAGTATACACTAAACCCGTATGCAACANTAACAATCTTAAAGAACTTTTCCTTCATTATGTCATTTTTATCTTGACGTTTTTGCTCATTAAGACGAAAAGGATATGGAAGACTTGTTTTAACTGGTTCTTCTTGTTCAAAAACAATTTTCTCTTTTCCTTTTGAAACATTTGCATTTTCATTTGACGATTGAACCACCGGAGGTTGGATATTTTCGGTCCTTCCTTGGTGAATAGGAATTCTCGTATCCGTTGTCACCTCGGTTGCACGGTCCACTACCTTTGAAAGAGGAGTATAAGAGGTAGTTGGAACCGTTGGCTCTTTGTAAGAAATGCCACTGCGTGTTGTGATCGCCTTGATATCGCCCCTCGGGTTAGCGATCGTGTT
Source organism: Artemisia annua (assembly GCA_014162995.1). NCBI lineage: Eukaryota > Viridiplantae > Streptophyta > Magnoliopsida > Asterales > Asteraceae > Artemisia > Artemisia annua. The sequence continues at coordinate 67,797 of LBNU01011329.1, forward strand.
GCTAGGTAAAGAAGTGGTACCCGAACTCGAGGGTCGATCATTTAAACGCTTGTTCAATTCAGTAATATGATTAAGCATAGCGTGATTTATTTCATCTTGTTTTTGCTGCTGACTTTGCAACATGGTTTGATTGTTTTGATTTTGATGAAATAATTCTTCTAACAAAGCATCCGTGGTTGATTGACTTTGCACGACACCTTGATTCTGATTAAAAGCTTGCCCACGGGCATTGTTGTTAAAACCTTGACCTTGATTTTGAAAATTATGATTTCCTTGATTATTATTCCCATAATTAGCACCCTGGTTACCAAAATTTCCCTGATTACTGTGAAAATTCTTGTTTTGGTAAAAACCTTGAGTTTGATTTTGAAAACCTTGTGTTGCACGACTTTGATTGACTTGATTGCCACGGTTTGGCACGTTTTGGTTTGAAGTCGGGTTTGTAAAACCTGGTGGTGGTCCAAGAAAGTTGGTTGAACGGTAACTGAGAAGATTGCGATCAACATAATCATACTTTAAGCACCTGAAAAACATGCTAAAAGTCAGCTAACGCTGGTGAGTCTATAGGTTTAAATTAAATAGCACATATGGACCATAGCAATAATCAACAAGTATACACTAAACCCGTATGCAACACTAAGCTCAACCACCGAACTAGACAAGAATGCCAAAAGCATTAAATATAATAAAGTGCCCGCGAGTGATAATCCCAAGTCACTCGGCGAAAGGTCGTCATGGTATACGTTCGGGCCTTGACCACAATACGGCCAACCGAACGGAGGAGTCACCCTCAATAGATCTATTTATAACATACGCGTTTCCCAGCAGGAATTGACGGTGTTGATAACGGGCAAATGGGATTCAAGCAAACTTAGGTTTCCGCATACTAGTGTATTAAGAAAAAGTTCAGTTTTCGGTCCATGAAAACAGTTTTGCATATTTCCCACCCCAAGGTTTATAAAACAGTACTTATAAGAAAATGGGGCTATAAACTCACCTCAAAAGTTAGCAATCCGCTAGTCAAATTGAAAATAATACAACCGCTCCGACACGCGACCTAGGTAAGTATGGTATGTCTTAGTAACGCTTATGTGTTAAGTGTTCAACTCTTTTAAAAAGGTTTTTACGTTAAGTGTTACCATGTGCTTGTGTATTTCTTGCTTGTTGTGTGGTACGTAAGTTTCAAAAGTAATTAATTAGAAAAGCTCGTCTTAGTGGCTCGTGGCGATGGTGAATGGTGTGAAGATGTGTAACGGAACATCCGTTTATTGCTTTCATCGTCTTAGTACGTAGTAATATATATATATTGTCTATATATATTAAGTAGCTCAATAATAATACTTGAATATTTAATTAATTTAGCTTATAATTAATTAAATATTCTTGAGAAATATTTATAACTTTACATTTGTGAAGAGTTATTATATTATAAATATACTTTATTATTTATAATATAATTAAATATTAAGTCCTTATAATATATATATATATATATATATATATATATATATATATATATATATATATATATATATATATATATATATATATATATATATATACTTGAAATTTAGAAAAATATATATAAAAGTAAGTATTTTGTAAAATACTTTAAGTGTTAATATTTTTAGAAATTTGGGCATGACCCGTTCGTTTGTCAAACGTTTCCATTTTCTCAAGTGTTGCAAATTCTCAATTTATTTACTAGTCTCTTGTACGTAGAGTTTAGTACGTAAAAACTATATTATTCGTCATATATATAGTTATCGTTTTAAATCCGTTCTACGTTATAAAAATAATCACCGTATGTCGAAATATATGTAAAAACTCGTTTTCGTCTTCTGAAACACTTATTGGGCTTAAATTTCACTATTGGGCCCGTTAACCCAATATTAGCCCAAAACCACTTTGTATGGTTTTAGTTACGTTTAATATGTCGTTATATATCGAAATTAATTTCTACACGTCCGATAATAATTTTTGGTCAAAAAGTCAAAGTTGGAAAAATACCCATTGGGCTTGCCCAACTGCCAACAAGTTTCAAAATGGGCTCATTGGGCTTATTGGCCCAATAACCAATTTAGTTGTTTAATTTTTATATATCTTTTATATTTAAACGTAATTAACTCTTTTAATTATGTTTAATCCTCAAATTACAAAGTTTAGTCAATATTATTTTTATTCACTTAAAAATAATATAATTCAACTCTAATAAATAAATTTCACCAAAAATTACATTTTTAACTAATTATTTATAATTAGTTAAAGTTACTTATCATGTATTTAATTATAATCCTTCAACTAAAACTTCCACCAATTCACCACTTGAGCCAAAATTTTATATTTTTCAAAACCCCAATAATTTTATATTTTTATTTTAGGCCGATTTATGTATATACATATATAAGTGTATATATCGTCTTAAACTCGCGTAATTAGTGTCAATCACATTTGTACCAACAAATTAATACCACGAGCAACAATATTTACCACACAAGCAAGAAATACTAACATGAACTAGTAGCATTTAATGAAGCAAAGTTTTCATGCATGCAAGATATATATGTATAAACTTGTCAACTTAACAAAATATATGTATTTAGCACTTGGTAACAACTTAGATCATCATAAAAACATGTAATAAACAAGATTAGAAAAGTTTGATGATCCTTACAAAGGGTTTGGATGTGAACGTGGCTAGGAGGACACAAAGAGAGACCCAAAACTCTTCCAAATCAACCCAAATTAGCTTATATATTACCCAAAGTACTTGTAAATGCAACCCAAAAATCTTGATCTTCAAAAATTATATGTTTAGTGTGTGTGTGTGTGTGTGTTCGGCCAAGAGAAGGAGCAAGAAGGCGATGAGATGAAGAATGATTCAAATGACTAGTTAAAGGAGTAATTTGGATAATAGATTTGGTTAAAAGGGTGCATTATGGTTAAAAGGGTTACTAGTGATTAATAGGGTAAATCCCATGTGGTAGGAATTTTGGTGGATGGTGACTAAGCCATGAGGTGGCCGGCTAGGGGATCCAAGGAAGAGGGGGAAGTATAATTTTGTCCCGTGTTGGTGTTTCGCGTGTCAGTTTAAGCTTAAATGTAACCATTACGTCCCGGTTTGACGTTTTTGGACACGAATACGTAAAATAAAGTTTTTAGCCACGGTTTTATCTGAAAAGTAATAAAATGAGTTTACTGACTCAAAAATATATTCACTTGACCTTTTTCACCATTACTGTGGTGTCGGTTCGCGTGCGGCGTTGTTTTTCAGCAAATACCGAGAAACTCTCACTAAATTACGAAACTTGTCAGTAACTATC